>NQII01004597.1:161317-188268 GCA_002778355.1 Clitarchus hookeri | reverse complement strand
TATCCTGGAAATTGAAAAATTTTTATATTTGCTTGTTAATTTTTCTATTCTCATTGTCCACACAGTATATGATATTTACTGTTATTCACTCATCCAAAAAGACAAAAGCCTAAAATTATTATTTTTCTTCCCATCATCTTAAAACTTAAATTTTTCTAATCACTTTGTTTATACATTTTTGGATACAAATTGATGGTCATGGTTACACAGATGAAATAGTATATTTTGACTCAATTTTGTTTTGTTTTGTTTTGTGTTTTAACTGAGATATCTGGGTCCGGTGGTGTATTAACTTGCATTTCGGTGTTTGGCGGTGTATTGACTTGCATTTTGGTGTTTGGCAGTGTATTGTCTTGTATTTATGTTTTATTGCTGTTCACTATATAATCTTGGTTCTATCAATATGTAAGGTTCGTGCTGAAATGTTCTAATGCATGCTATTGGAATTTACGTGATTTACTTATGGTATGGAAATTACTTATGGTACAGCGCGTTCTGGCAGCACGAGTCCTCTGTGGCACGATATCGATGATTACTTCATTAAAATACCAAAATTTAAAATAATAACATTACTCATGCTTTGTTACCATAAATATGAAAATAATAACAGACAATATTAATTCGTACTAATTACCAAGAGTTATTTTAGCACAAAATTTATTTCCATCTTAAGTGTTATTTAACTCGCAGTAGTTGCCTGTGTTACAACCAATTTGAAATCCTACACCTTGTTCGCCTGCAGTGAAGCATTAACATCTAGCTATTTTACGGGTGGACCAAATAAGTAATTTCCAAGAAGTATTCTTCAAGATATTCTAATAACATAATGTATTAATTTTGTTTCTTTTTGAGATCTGTACGAAAGAAGATATAAAATTTAAATTCCCTGTAGTTCTCATTTACTTTGAAAAAAATATTTTTTTGCATGTCATACTTATTTTCCAGACTATTATTTCATATTACAAACGAAATCGGTAGAGTATGCTACATCTATAGTAACAATCTCATACTCTTGAAAACCCTTTCCATCGAGATCCACAGGTAAATGGTGGAGAAGTTTGTGATGAACGTGCAGGAAGTCAACAGCGCATGAGAGGGTGGAACAGAATGTTAGCCGGCAAAAGAGCGTTAGCGTAGAACATCGCTATGACAGGCCAGTCACCCCAAGTACTGTCGTCAGTAGTCAAGATGGACGAACTGACTGAGAAACGACGACGGACAAAACGAGACGTCAATGGCCACTCAAGCCTTGCATACGACGTTACCTACCGCATCGTTCATGACGATCTACACTGTAGCAAAATGTTTGCACGTTGGGTGCCAATATAGAGTCAACACAACAACATAAATATGTTGGGATTTTCCACTTCGTTTAACACACCTGCAGCACTTTAATGAAGAAGGATACGCCTGCTACCTGGAAAATCGTNTTGGGATTTTCCACTTCGTTTAACACACCTGCAGCACTTTAATGAAGAAGGATACGCCTGCTACCTGGAAAATCGTACCATGCTATAAAACATGGGTGCACAATTACACGCAATTATACCACCGAGAAAGTAGGTTAATAAGCCTTGTCAGCCAGGAAGGTCATGGCTCATATTCCGGAATGTTCTGCAACACGGAGATCAGAGCCGATGGGCACTGTGTAACATCACGACGATTTAAGGACGGCAATTCGCGGACATTAGTAGGGTNATCAGAGCCGATGGGCACTGTGTAACATCACGACGATTTAAGGACGGCAATTCGCGGACATTAGTAGGGTCGTCTATCCAATTGTATCGCACTCCTTCATAATAATGCCAAACCTCACTCCGCGTTGACAACATAAGGCCTTTTGCATTCCGTACACTAGAAGTTCATGTCAACATAAAAATACCATATTTTGTATAAATTTAATTTTTACATTTATTTTATATATTATTTACAAAATTTGATTTTATATTTAGTAGGAATAAAAACAGGGATAAAAAGGTGTGGTGGTAATGTCTAGTAAAAAATAGTCCTTATGCAAAATATTATTACACTGAGTGCGCACGACAATTGTGCACTGTCCTTTTGGTGTATTTTATAGAATTGGTTAAGTTTTGTTTGTATGAACAGTAGGAATATCCTGGAAGTAGAACTTCACCAGGGCTTCAGAAAAGTTGGAAGTAACCTTGAATGAACTGTACCAGTTAACATTTTACGAACAATTTTCATTTTGTTTTTTACTGCAAAGTCACATTTTGGTGTATGACGGTTTCGGGATAATGCAAATATACAAGATGGTGCCTGAAATAAGTTGGCACATAAAGATCCTGCTTTTTGCGGAGAGCCAATGAAGATTGTGCCTCGCTAGGATCGGGGAATAATCTTCTTAGGGTGCTATGTAGAAAAGTAGGAATATATGTGCCGTTCAACGTTTTGAATGTCCCTTGTGCATGCATTCCACCTACAAGCGCCAACATAATACGACCTTACTTATTGATTCCCCGTCATATTTAAAATGAGACAGTCATTGTCCCGTTGAAGTGTAAATAAACAATGAACTCAAGTTATTGCTAATATTATCGCTTTCATCAAGTTATTTCTAGGAAGCACTTGTGGCGGACGCTCATAGTCCAACATAAATATTCCGATTCAGAATTGTTGCCATAAGCATATACAAGTTCAAGAGGGATAGAGGTCTTACAAGAANTGTATAAGATGCTGCCTGAAATAAGTTGGCACATAAAGATCCTGCTTTTTGCGGAGAGCCAATGAAGATTGTGCCTTGGTAGGATCGGGGAATAATCTTCTTAGGGTGTTATGTACAAAAGTTGGAATATATGTGCCGTTCAACGTTTTGAATGTCACTTGTGCATACATTACAACTACAAGCGGAAACATAATATGACCTTACTTATTTATTCCCCGTCATATTTAAAATGAGACAGTCACTGTCCCGTTGAAGTGTAAATAAACAATGAACTCAAGTTATTGCTAATATTATCACTCTCATCAAGTTATTTCTACGAAGCACTTGTGGCGGACGCTCATAGTCCAACATAAATATTCCGATTCAGAATTGTTGCCATAAGCATACACAGGTTCAAGAGGGATAGAGGTCTTACAAGAACTACAGTTCATTTCGTAATTAATTTACGACATATAAATACATACAGCGACTATTCACAAAACAGCTCCACCGTAAAGAATGCCCTGACGCTAGTAATAATTTTACTTTGTAAGAAATACATACATGTTGGCAATTTTTTTTTTTTTCTGCGGAGAATATGCAACATAAACTTGTGTTTGGATTCATATTTATTATTCACGTAGGCAGTACTATGAAAACAGATATTGTGTACATTAATTAGATACGACCCTTCGTATGACATATATTTGTATTACATTATTTAAAACTCTTAAATGTTGACCAAATTCCAGCGGTGGCACAAAATAAATAAAACTGAAAATGCTCATCTACTTGCTGTGTATTAGGCGTGTTTTAAAATTTATGAAACACATATTTTTATTCAAAATTTTAAAATTCGTCTGATTTTTTAAAATTCTTAAGTATTAGCATGTTTCACCTCATGTATGCTGTTACATAGGAATTCACTAGCTATATGAACAGTGTTTGCATTTAACACTGTTCGCTGGGTTAAGTTTACTGATTTCAATACACCCCATTCTACTTCTTGTATAGATTAGCAAGAAACTTACATTTAGGTAAGCCTTTGTCGGTGTACCGGTCTGTAAAAAAAAACTAACCCAACAGTTATCATCAAAAAGAAAAATTATTTTTATTTGCTAGCATTTATTTAACTATTAACTTAAATGAACGTATATTTTTCTTACTTAATAAATTAATATTAACTCCAATTAACGTATGTTTTCTACTTTAAAAAAATAAAGTTATTTTAAGGGTATGTATTTTTTCATGTTTGCCACACGAGTATATGATTTTTTTAGAAAAGAAAAAAATATTGACAAAGAATTGTATTCCCCAAATAGTTTTTACGTGTTTGACGNTTTCTACTTTAAAAAAATAAAGTTATTTTAAGGGTATGTATTTTTTCATGTTTGCCACACGAGTATATGATTTTTTTAGAAAAGAAAAAAATATTGACAAAGAATTGTATTCCCCAAATAGTTTTGACGTGTTCCTATTCGTCAGAGATAAAATCCTTTCAGAAGTATTCTCTGTTGATCCCATTTCATATTACTTTAAGCTGCCACTACATTATTGTCAGAAATTCGAGAATATGAAGATTTGAAATTATTTGAGTATAAACAACAGTGTACGGAATGTGGGCTTAAGAATTGTGTGATACCGTTAAGTGTTGAATTGTGTTCTAACTGATAAATGATGCCTATAACTATTATAAATAATTCTTTCAGGTTTTTTTATTTATGTGAAAAAGAAAAAAACTTTGCTTCGTTAACAAGAAACCATTCCTTCGGAAGCGTATCGAACGATTGGCTATCTGTTTGAGGTAATAAATACCTTTTAATCATTTTTAAATGCTTGGGTTAGTTTTTATCATTGTGTTATTAATTTTCGTAATAAACTTGATGCTTTGATACTTAACAGAAATAAGTTTCATATTTTGATATGCTTAATTGTGAAACTCTGTAACCAACATAAATTAAGTATTGATAAAGACGTCTATCATAATGAATTATACATTTAGTACGACAATACAAACTGAGACCCCAGTTGATACTTAAGGTCATCTTCCTGAAATATGGTAATGCTTAGAATGTTAGGTTTGCAACATTGGTAATTTATTTAGGCTAATTACTTCACGAGAAAGTGAAGTAGAAGTACATAGGGGTTTGTGGCAGTCTGGTGACTCCAGCAGCGGCAAGCGGTACAGATGCTATACGGGGCTGCTGCGTTTAAACTGTATTAACTTTGGTAGACACTATTCTAACGCGGAAATAAACATTCAAGAGGAATATCTTCATGATAAAAATTCAATTAGTGCTCAGAATATTTATAGAGAGTAAACTACCTATTTATTTAAGTTAACAGAAGTGGTTCACTGCCAGATATGTGTTTAAGCTAAGGAGGTTGTACATAGACAAAAACTGTGATGGTCCTAGCCCCTTAGATAGGTTAGGGGGGCGAAGCCTGTTCGGGGGAGGACAAGGACGAAAGAGGACCAGAGAAGAGCGCATTAGCCAATGGGAAGCGAGTTTCTGCAAATGTTTCCATAATCATGATGATTTGGTGCAGTGCGTACAACAATGGTATGGCCGCAGTAACCGCTGAAACAAAAAACCAGTAGCTGAAACATTCCAGAGGAAAGTAAAATTCTTTGCAACTACATCGCTGCTTATAGCCAAGTCTTAAATTTTCATCGAAACATAGGTTAGTGAATTTTTTTATCGCGAGCAAAAAGCATGCCACTTAAAAAAAATTGAAATTTCACATTGGCATATAAATATAAATTTTTTTCTCTATGCTACTCCAAATGTAACTGAACATTTTTAAACCTCTCATTAAGCATCTTTTTATTTATTTTATCATTCCTTTTACAGCTCCTTAAATAACTATGCTGTAATTTTTTTAACTCTCCATTAACATTATATTTTAGTTTTCATTGCATTATCTATAAAATATGTCACAGCTAAAAATTATTTTGTGAAATTAATACACAAAATTATCAATTAACTGAGCTATCATTTTCCGCTTAGCCATACATAGTAATTATTACACCTAAATTATTTATGAAANAAATTATCAATTAACTGAGCTATCATTTTCCGCTTAGCCATACATAGTAATTATTACACCTAAATTATTTATGAAAAGAATTTTTTATGTTACGATGAATTGTCTTTTCATATTATTTATTTGCGAAGTATTTCGACTTTCAGTTACTTTTCTCTCTGAGAAATCAGCTCATATTGTAGATTGCATGTTGATATTTGTATATGTAGCCTTAATATTACAATTCTAATATAAATTCTGATTAGCTAGTTAACATGATAAATGAAATGGTAATTATATACATTTAACCACTCAATATGCTACAAATACACTGGCGAAAAATGTAAAATGAACACCCGGAAGCAATGGTCCCACATGAATGACCACAAAGCCATGGACACTGGATGCCACGAGAGACGCGATTGTTACCGTCTGTTATTTCACTCCCATGGAATCTTTAGCTACTGTTTGTCGTTCTGTTCTACAACATTTGAGACGATGTCATGCTGCTGCCGGCAGACATTTTGAACATTTGTAACTGTTAACATTCGCCCATCCCCAACGTTGTCTTTGGAGCGTCAAATTCAAGCAGTCCCAGTTAGTTTCTCTGTTATTCTTGTGAGTGTAAACAGTACTTTGGGACATTCTTTAATTTTTATATCAATGGGGTCATTCGGGCTGCTTAGACGCATGCATTAAAATACTTTATGTTAATTAAAACCATCTAAAAGCAATCAGCACCACTTCAAACCTTTTAAGAAGATAATTATTAATGTTCGTAACCTAATTGCAAATACATATTTCTCGTTTCACATCTAACGAGTTCGCTGAGTGAGTGGGTGTGCCTCTGCGTCTAGAATAAGGGAATGAGAAGCAATTGAAAATTTACTCTTAGTTCCCCAAACCAGCATAAATTACCGCGAATTTACAAACATTTGTGGATATATTTTTGTTTGCATTACCGTTTCTGAACAAGTATGGAAAAACTTTTAACGTTTTATGTGCAGACACGGCGTAATTTTGGAAATCACGACTGAAAATTCACCTCTTGATCTCTCATCTAAGCACTTTATTTGATAATAACTGTGAAATTTAAATAACCGTGAATTTGCCATAACAGGTCTGACGGGTAGCGGGCTGTAATCACAGAGGGATGTTCCGCCTGCGTGTGTCGACACATCCTCCCTTCCCGCCCTGTCACCTGGTGCTGACTCTCGAAATGGTTTCGAACGTGTAGGATGCGATTTCACTGTCGTGTTCCCGGCCTCGCTTCCTCAGGATTACGCTCTATAACCGCAGAGATGCAGTTTCGCTTATCCGAGGAGCGAGTACCGGCAATCTCCTTGCACGACTTGCCGCTCGCAGAAGAGAACATACACTGCGTGCGAGTAGGCGTCGAGTAGATGCTAGACTCTATCATTTCCAAGTTGGCAGCACAGATGTACGTTAGGTTTATTCTACTCAGATTGGGAACAAAACAAGATTCTTCATGGGAAATTTTGGCATAGGGAAATTTTCCGCCTCGAGGTGCGTTGCTGTTCCATAGAGGTCGATTTTAAGATTTCAGTATTGGATAGATTCGGTATTTTTGTGTGTAAAATTTCTGTTTCGGCTCGAATTGTGATGACCGCTTGCCCATGCCGAAATGTTAACTTTATTTTGCAAGTAATATGCACGCTCTCTAATGCTGTTTACAAGCATTAAAAATACGTATGTGTTCGGCATTGAGCTCTCGTAATCACATGTTATTTTAGCCAAATAAATACATCTGTCATGAAAAGAATTATTTTTATTCTGTTATCACGTCTCATTAAAGTATTTGTATAATACAATGTTTTACTAAGTTAATTTTACGACAGAACATTACACATCATGTGGACATATTTAATTAATTTCCCACTCTAGTGCGAATAACTAAAATTTATTATAGTGCTCACAAAAAGTTCAGCAAATATCAGAATCCTGGATTTTATATTGAATAAGTAGTTACATTGCATATTGTACTCATAATAACACATAAAGTAAAAAAAAAAAACAAGACCCGCTTACATCATCCCAGTATGAAACAAACAAAAGGCTTAAACTGAAAAACAACTTAAACGAAGGAATCTTATCAGTTTCAGTAGCAACACTGGTCTTCTCAGATGCATTGACAAACTTCATTAACGTTGTGGACCACCTCGTTTCCTGAGGCACGCTTTGTATCCGACGACGCATGCCAAAACCAAGATCTTTAAGCATTTCCCGAGGCAAATTGTCCCATTACTCAATTGCTGTTGTTTTTAAGGCTTGATGTTGATCTGCTGTATTTTTGTACGTGCAATACGCATGTCACTGGAGGCGAAGACGTCAATGTGTACATGATACACACGAAGGTACGATCCACTCTTACTAGAAACATAATTAGTACGTATTAATTGGCGAACAGGAAATATACTAGACTTTTTGTGAGCAGAGGGAATATGCTCAACTTTTTGTGAGCATTTTATTTATGTAGGTTGTTAAACAGTACAGATTGAAAGATTTTAAATATTATATCTATTTTCTGAAGATTGCTGTTATCCCATTTGTTTCCGTGCGAAAAGAAGAAAATCCGCAACACGTGCATCATCGGTTCTTCCTGACGGCGAGAATTATTAGTTGTTATGTAGGATGAGTATAAAAGAATACCCGAACTTTGAAGGTGTATAATATCAAAACCGAACAACCTACAATCTTGATTGACCAATCAAATGAACCCCGAAACCGTAAAGTTTGTTTACCATACATTCATAAATGTTCAATGTGACGATAATGAGCTGACCGAACGACATCTACGCGATAGTCAAACTCGTTCCACTCTCTTGTCAGCATGTCCGGTGTGACGGTTTAGATGGCGTTCGTAAATCTCGGTTTGAGGTGCTCAGGGGGAAGCGAGCTCACATTCGACACGTCAATGTGAAAGGGACTGTCTGATGTTTCCTTTATGTGTCGAGAGATGACACTGGGATCGTCTATCATAGCACTATAAGCGTGTGTTGTTTGTTAGTCCGCATCACGATGGCGACGGAACAACAGAAGGCGTTCTGTTTTATTCAGTTTACTAAATGTGAATCGGTTACGGCTCTTCATCGTGAATTCCGTCGCAAATATAGACGTCGTCCTCCCGATAGGTAGAGTGTCGTACGTTGGTTTCGTCAGTTCCGTGACACAGGGTCTGTGTCTGAAGAGAATGTGCAACGTTTTCAACAAGCGTTCGTTCGCTGTCCGCGAAATTCAACTTTACAATCTAGGCGGGAAATGCAAATCTCTCAATTGACGGCATATACAGTGTTGCGAAAGCGATTTTTTTACAAACCATACAGGTTACAGTTTGTACAGGCTCTTACCGAAAGCGAAAATAACTGAGACTTGATTTATGCGCGTCCGTTCTTGACCAGAACGAGGTAGACGATGCCTTAACCAGAACGTCGTAGATGATGCCTTAATGTCTAAGCTGGTTTTTAGCGATGAAGCGACGTTCCATATAAATGGTAAGGTGAACCGGGACGTGTGGATATGGGGTCAGGAGTCTCCACATGAAAACACCTCCTGGAAGTGAATGTGTTTTGCGCTGTATCCAAAGACACTGTTTTTGCCCTTTCTTTTTTCACGAGCCCACTGTTATGTCATCCCTTATTTGGACATGGTTACAGAGTGGTTGTTTCCTCAGTTAGAAGAGGTGGCAGCGGCGGACTTTATTTTCTAGCAGGAGGGTGCGCCACCCCATTTGAACCTAACTGTTCGCGGATACCAGAACGTGACTTTGGCGCAACTCTGGTTTTTTCGAGGAGCAGCTGGTGACCAGGTTCTTCATCATTGGGCTCCATGAAGCCGGGATCTTACCCCGTGCGATTTTTTTCTGTGAGCTACTTATGAATCAAGTGTTTCGTCCACCATTGCCGCCTAATATTTACGACCTCTAAACGAAAATTAGGGACACCCTCCAAACCATGACATCGGACAAGCTGACACGAGTGTAGAACGAGTTTTATTATCGCGTAGATGTCGTTCGGACTGCTCATGGTGGTCACATTGAACATTTATGAATATATGGTAAATTAACTTCACATTTTCTCGGTTAATTTGATTGGTCATTCAAGGATGTAGGTTGTTTGGTTTTGATATTATAGTCCTTCAAAGTTGGGGTATTCTTTTATACTCATCGTGTACTATTATATTGAGCTTTCCAACCTGTTTAGAATAAGCCTTAAATCTATCCATCTCAAGGTGATGGCGTATATCACTAAACATGTTCACGCACTTGGAAGATACTGGTTGTGTTGCCGGACACCAACACATACGTCATGCACAGTCAACTATCAGAACCACTATAATTCCCAAAAAGGAAGGAAGATGCACCTGGACTTCCCTAGCGTATATGATCCGTTCAAGGGGGATTGGATATATGTGAACCATTGCTTTTCGCAAATGTTTGATACCTCCCTAGCGCTATGGCATATAAGTAGGTATTGATTCTGCTCTCTGTGTAAGGCGCCAGCAATTAATGCTAGCCCTCAGTATTAGGGCGTAGGAATATGTTGACGCTACTATCCCTAGGTCCAATTTACCAAATAAATTCACCTCCTTCGCGAGTTAACATATGTCAGTTTTATTTTCGCTTAACAGGTTAACTTCTACATGAACACACGAGACAACCACCCCCCCTTCCCCCTCGCTACATAGGCTATGTAGGGCTTGACACTGATTTGTGCCGTGGGGAGCAAGGTTCGTCACACTTCCTGTATGTCTCTACTTAGCTGTCTCGAGGCGATGGTCCNACTGCCAGATATGTGTTTAAGCTAAGGAGGTTGTACATAGACAAAAACTGTGATGGTCCTAGCCCCTTAGATAGGTGAGGGGGGCGAAGCCTGTTCGGGGGAGGACAAGGACGAAAGAGGACGAGAGAAGAGCGCATTAGCCAATGGGAAGCGAGTTACTGCAAATGTTTCCATAATCATGATGATTTGGTGCAGTGCGTACAACAATGGTATGGCCGCAGGAACCGCTGAAACAAAAAACCAGTAGCTGAAACATTCCAGAGGAAAGTAAAATTCTTTGCAACTACATCGCTGCTTATAGCCAAGTCTTAAATTTTCATCGAAACATAGGTTAGTGAATTTTTTTATCGCGAGCAAAAAGCATGCCACTTAAAAAAAATTGAAATTTCACATTGGCATATAAATATAAATTTTTTTCTCTATGCTACTCCAAATGTAACTGAACATTTTTAAACCTCTCATTAAGCATCTTTTTATTTATTTTATCATTCCTTTTACAGCTCCTTAAATAACTATGCTGTAATTTTTTTTACTCTCCATTAACATTATATTTTAGTTTTCATTGCATTATCTATAAAATATGTCACAGCTAAAAATTATTTTGTGAAATTAATACACAAAATTATCAATTAACTGAGCTATCATTTTCCGCTTAGCCATACATAGTAATTATTACACCTAAATTATTTATGAAACGAATTTTTTATGTTACGATGAATTGTCTTTTCATATTATTTATTTGCGAAGTATTTCGACTTTCAGTTACTTTTCTCTCTGAGAAATCAGTTCATATTGTAGATTACATGTTGATATTTGTATATGTAGCCTTAATATTACAATTCTAATATAAATTCTGATTAGCTAGTTAACATGATAAATGAAATGGTAATTATATACATTTAACCACTCAATATGCTACAAATACACTGGCGAAAAATGGAAAATGAACACCCGGACGCAATGGTCCCACATGAATGACCACAAAGCCATGGACACTGGATGCCACGAGAGACGCGATTGTTACCGTCATGGAAACTTTAGCTAATGTTTGTCATTCTGTTCTACAACATTTCAGACGATGTCATGCTGCTGCCGGCAGACATTTTGAACATTTGTAACTGTTAACATTCGCCCATCCCCAACGTTGTCTTTGGAGCGTCAAATTCAAGCAGTCCCAGTTAGTTTCTGTGTTATTCTTGTGAGTGTAAACAGTACTTTGGGGCATTCTTTAATTTTTATAGCAATGGGGTCATTCGCGCCACTTAGACGCATGCATTAAAATACCTTATGTTTATTAAAACTATCTAAAAGCATTCAGCACCACTTCAAACCTTTTAAGAAGATAAGTATTAATGTTCGTAACCTAATTGCAAATACATATTTCTCGTTTCACATGTAACGAGTTCGCTGAGTGAGTGGGTGTGCCTCTGCGTCTAGAATAAGGGAATGAGGAGCAATTGAAAATTTACTCTTAGTTCCCCAAACCAGCCTAAATTACCGCGAATTTACAAACATTTGTGGATATATTTTTGTTTGCATTACCGTTTCTGAACAAGTATGGAAAAACTGTTAAAGTTTTATGTGCAGACACGGCGTAATTTTGGAAATCACGACTGAAAATTCACCTCTTGACCTCTCATCTAAGCACTTTATTTGATAGTAACTGTGAAATTTAAATAACCGTGAATTTGCCATAACAGGTCTGACGGGTAACGGGCTGTAATCACGGAGGCCTGTTCCGCCTGCGTGTGTCGACACATCCTCCCTTCCCGCCCTGTCACCTGGTGCTGCCTCTCGAAATGGTTTCGAACGTGTAGGATGCTATTGCACTGTCGTGTTCCCGGCCTCGCTTCCTCAGGATTGCGCTCTATAACCGCAGAGATGCAGTTTCGCTTATCCGAGGAGCGAGTACCGGCAATCTCCTTGCACGACTTGCCGCTCGCAGAAGAGAACATACACTGCGTGCGAGGAGGCGCCGAGTAGATGCTAGACTTTATCATTTTCAAGTTGGCAGCACAGATATACGTTAAGGTTTATTCTACTCAGGTTGGGAACAAAACAAGATTCTTCATGGGAGAGTTTGGCATAGGGAAATTTTCCGCCGCGAGGTGCGTTGCTGTTCCATAGAGGTCGATTTTAAGATTTTGGTATTGGATAGATTCTGTATTTTTGTGTGTAAAATTTCTGTTTCGGCTCGAATTGTGATAATCACTTGCCCATGCCGAAATGTTAACTTTATTTTGCAAGTAATATTCACGCTCTCTAATGCTGTTTACAAGCATTAAAAATACGTATGTGTTCGGCATTGAGCTCTCGTAATCACATGTTATTTTAGCGAAATAAATACAGCTGTCATGAAAAGAATTATTTTTATTCTGTTATCACGTCTTATTAAAGTATTTGTATAATACAATGTTTTGCTAAGTTCATTTTACGACAGAACATTACACATCATGTGGACATATTTAATTAATTTCCCACTCTAGTGCGAATAACTAAAGTTTATTATACTGCTCACAAAAGTTAAGCATATATCAGAATCCTGGATGTTATATTTAATAAGTAGTTTGCATTGCATATTGTACTAATAATAGAACATAAAGTGGAAAAAAAACACAACACCCGCTTACATCATCCCAGTATGAAACAAACAAAAGGCTTAAACTGAAAAACAACTTAAACGAAGGAATTTCATCAGTTTCAATAACAACACTGGTCTTCTCAGATGCATTGACAAACTTCATTAACGTGTAGGACCTCCTCGTTTCCTGAGGCACGCTTTGTATCCGACGAGGAATTTAAAAAACAAGTCTTTAAGCGTTTCCTGAGGCAAATTGTCCCATTACTCAATTGCGGTTGTTTTTAAGGCTTGATGTTGATCTGCGGTATTTGTGTACGTGCAATACGCATGTCACTGGAGGCGTAGACGTCAATGTGTACATGTTACACACGAAGGTACGATCCACTCTTACTAGAAACATAATTATTACGTATTAATTGGCGAACAGGAAATATACTAGACTTTTTGTGAGCAGAGGGAATATGCTCAACTTTTTGTGAGCATTTTATTTATGTAGGTTGTAAAACAGTACAGATTGAAATATTTTAAATATTATATCTATTTTCTGAAGATTGCTGTTATCCCATTTGTTTCCGTGCGAAAAGAAGAAAAGCCGCAACACATTCATCGTGGGTTCTTTCTGACGGCGAGAATTATTAGTTGTTATGTAGGATGAGTATAAAAGAATACCCGAACTTTGAAGGTCTATAATATCAAAACCGAACAACCTACAATCTTGATTGACTAATCAAATGAACCCCGAAACCGTAAAGTTTGTTAACCATACATTCATAAATGTTCAATGTGACCATAATGAGCTGCCCGAACGACATCTACGCGATAGTCAAACTCGTTCCACTCTCTTGGCAGCATGTTCGGTGTGACGGTTTAGATGGCGTTCGAAAATCGCGGTTTGTGGTGCTGAGGGGGAAGCGAGCTCACATTCGACACGTCAATGTGAAAGGGACTGTCTGATGTTTCCTTTATGTGTCGAGAGATGACACTGGGATCGTCTATCATCGCACTATAAGCGTGTGTTGTTTGTTAGTCCGCATCACGATGGCGACGGAACAACAGAAGGCGTTCTGTGTTATTCAGTTTACTAAATGTGAATCGGTTACGGCTGTTCAACGTGAATTCCGTCGCAAATATAGACGTCGTCCTCCCGATAGGTAGAGTGTCGTACGTTGGTTTCGTCAGTTCCGTGACACACGGTCTGTGTCTGAAGAGAATGTGCAACGTTTTCAACAAGCGTTCGTTCGCTGTCCGCGAAATTCAACTTTACAATCTAGGCGGGATATGCAAATCTCTCAATAGACGGTATATACAGTGTTGCGAAAGCGATTTTTTTACAAACCATACAGGTTAGAGTTTGTACAGGCTCTTACCGAAAGCGAAAATAACTGAGACTTGATTTATGCGCGTCCGTTCTTGACCAGAACGAGGTAGATGATGCCTTAATGTCTAAGCTGGTTTTTAGCGATGAAGCGACATTCCATATAAATGAGGTGAACCGGCACAACGTGTGGATATGGGGTCAGGAGCCTCCACATGAAAACACCGAACACAAACCCCCTTCTCCTGGAAGTGAATGTGTTTTGCGCTGTATCCAAAGACACTGTTTTTGCCCTTTCTTTTTTCACGAGCCCACTGTTACTGTCATCCCTTGTTTGGACATGGTTACAGAGTGGTTGTTTCCTCAGTTAGAAGAGGCGGCAGCGGCGGACTTTATTTTCTAGCAGGAGGGTGCGCCACCCCATTTGAACCTAACTGTTCGCGGATACCAGAACGTGACTTAGGCGCATCTCTGGTTTTTTCGAGGAGCAGCTGGTGACCAGGTTCTTCATCATTGGGCTCCATGAAGCCGGGATCTTACCCCGTGCGATTTTTTTCTGTGAGCTACTTATGAATCAAGTGTTTCGTCCACCATTGCCGCCTAATATTGACGACCTCTAAACGAAAATTAGGGACACCCTCCAAACCATGACATCGGACACGCTGACACGAGTGTAGAACGAGTTTTATTATCGCGTAGATGTCGTTCGGACTGCTCATGGTGGTCACATTGAACATTTATGAATATATGGTAAATTAACTTCACATTTTCTCGGTTCATTTGATTGGTCATTCAAGGATGTAGGTTGTTTGATTTTGATATTATAGTCCTTCAAAGTTGGGGTATTCTTTTATACTCATCCTGTACTATTATATTGAGCTTTCCAACCTGACTAGAATAAACCTTAAATCTATCCATCTCAAGGTGATGGCGTATATCACTAAACATGTTCACGCACTTGGAAGATACTGGTTGTGTTGCCGGACACCAACACATACGTCATGCACAGTCAACTATCAGAACCACTATAATTCCCAAAAAAAGAGGGGAGATGCACCTGGACTTCTCTAGAGTATATGATCCGTTCAAGGGGGATTGGATATATGTGAACCATTGCTTTTCGCAAATGTTTGATACCTCCCTAGCGCTATGGCATATAAGTAGGTATTGATTCTTCTCTCTGTGTAAGGCGCCAGCAATTGATGTTAGCCCTCAGTATTAGGGCGTAGGAATATGTTGACGCTACTATCCCTAGGTCCAATTTACCAAATAAAACATATGCCAGTTTTATTTTCGCTTAACAGGTTAACTTCTACATGAACACACGAGACAACTGCCCCCCCCCCCTCAGCTACATAGGCTATGTAGAGGCTTGACACAGTGATTTGTGCCGTGGGGAGCAAGGTTCGTCACACTTCCTGTATTTCTCTACTTAGCTGACTCGAGGCGATGGTCCATCTCCCAGCCGACGACCTCGGGACCGCTNCGGCTACCCGCACATGGGCCCAGCATCGTCCTTCGATTCTGGCATCGAAGTTTATTGCTCCACCCTGCACGTGCTGGAACACTTGGTGGCCCCTTGGTCGGCGCACGTGTTTCTTCTGCCTCCGGATATCGCGTCGCTATTATTCTCGCCCGCTCGCCAAAAGCTCTCATTATTTATCGCGGTAGCCGGCTCGGGAGAGACTCAGCTGCTGTTGTGAGCTTAGCGTCCCCTTGTAGCTGNTTCTCGCCCGCTCGCCAAAAGCTCTCATTATTTATCGCGGTAGCCGGCTCGGGAGAGACTCAGCTGCTGTTGTGAGCTTAGCGTCCCCTTGTAGCTGCGAGACGCAGCTGCGCCTGTCTTCCTCCGCATGTGGCCCCTATGCCACGTGTTCATTCCGCCTCGGAATCCTGGCATCATTCTTCTAGCACGCTCGCCAAACCCTTAATATTTATTGTGGTTGCCAGCCTGCGAGTTTCGACAGTGTGTGCCTTCTGACGAAAACATATCTTTCGGGACGCGGGACGCGTCATGTTTACAGAGCACGGACTAATTTATTGGGCAATGATGTTTTCTCTTTGAATTCACAACGCTATGCTTTTCTTAACGAAACACTATTTATTTTGTTCCTATACTGATGATATTTGCACCATGAGTTTTCGAATAATGTTTCATTGGGTGAACTTTTTTCTTTAAATTCGACTATCTTGTGAAAGGGTAATAGAAGCTCATGTGTATGTGTAACAGCGACACACTGGGTAACGAAGTTATGATAAGTTGCTTTTTGAGTAAAGTTCAGTTACTTTTTNTCATGTGTATGTGTAAGAGCGACACACTGGGTAACGAAGTTATGATAAGTTGCTTTTTGAGTAAAGTTCAGTTACTTTTTGTCGAAAGTGAAGTATTTAAAGTTACTCTTACCTCGTAAGTAATTGAACTTACGGTAATTTTGAAATGCAACTTTCCCAGCATTGGCTAAAGTGCCGAAAAACATGTCAATCAAACAGAAAATACGGGTATTATTTAATCGTAATTGTAAAAAATTCGCTTTGTTAAAAACAAATATTGTTTAATAACGTGATTCTGACAACTGACTGTTCATGACGTGTTGGTGGCGGGCAATACAACAAAAACCTTCTAAGTGCACGGACAGGCGGACCGCGGATTAATACAATGTGTAGAGTATAGAGTGTTAACTCCCTATTTCCCGTCGCTCCTCCTATGATGTCGTAGTTTGATGAAGTTGCGACTGAAGAATTTCGTTCATTGCACTAGGTTTCGCGCTGTACGAGACTTGGGAGTAGTTAGTCCTCATACTTGGGGAAACAGATTACGGTGCTCAAATTCTGAGTTTGTGTGTGATTTTGCGATCATTAAGTGTTTTGCCGTCACTTCGTCATACGGGTGAACGCGCTTGCAAGTATCACAATAAAGTACTGTTCTAGTTCTATTCTGGAGACGAGTATAGGCTACATCTACAAGAGTAAAACATTTTTCCTATGGCAGCAAGTAAGGTGACGCTATAGAATCAGCTTACGGTGTGTGCATGTTAGATCTGTCATCACCGCAGTCCAGCGCCAAACTGCCAAGTAATAACTAAACCTAAGAACCACAATCGTTTGTTGCAATTGAACATTTAAATTTTACCTTGATGTAATTTTTACATTATTTTTTAGCCTACTTTCCGAAGGAAAAGAAGACATGAGATCACTTTCCTATCTGCGAGTATTTGTATGTATGTATGTGTGTGTCTGGATGTGTGTGTCTTGATGTGTGTATCTGCGTTTGTCTGTGCGTATTTGTCACCACTTATTGGTCCACCATTTTGGAAAATAGCACAAATTTGAAAAAGTAAATATTTTACATTATATCTTGAAAATTATTCAACCAATTCTCATGCAATTTGGCATGTAAGAAATAAATTATGGGCTAAGCAAACGTAGGTTATCGTAATGTTTTATTTACTAATTTTCAAAATGGTGGTTATATAAATCTTTTAAGCTTATTTAGTATATGTATCATACCGTTTAACCAATTTAGACCAAATTTTGTATACCTAAAGTATCTATTACAAGTATCATATACCAAAAATAACCACTTTTGGAGACCAATTTGGAAGATACGCTATACGAATAAATAAAGTTATTATGACTCGGTAAATATTTAAGCGATTCCTTCCAAATTTGGCAAAAAAGTATTATTAATGCAGAAGATGTTAAGTGATATATTTTAAGCATGTCAGACACTTATTTTAAAATTTGCGCACAATATTTATTTTATCTTAGAATGCTATATCTAATAAATTCTGTCATTACTTTGTATGTTGGCAGTAGATATTACTACTATAATTTTTATATACATAGATTATTGTCAGTAATTTTGAAAGATAGTGCCATGCGAGTAAATAAAGTTTTTTGTAATATTTCGGGAAACAATTGACAAATGCCTTCCAAATTTGGCAAACAAATAGTACTGTAGCAGTTGGTGTAAACTGGTAGGCCTATGTTATATATGAGTCAGGAACTGCTTTTTCAAAATGGTGGCTATATGAATATTTTAGCTCAGTATATTTTATTAACGAAACAAATTCCAACTCAACTTTGTATGCTGGCAGTACCTATTAGAGCCATCAAATTTGTTTATTCAGACACTCATTTCTCTGCAATTTTTTAAGAGAGTACTACAAATAAAAAATAATGATTTTATCTCGTATCTCGGTTAACAATTAACCCATTCTTACAAAAGTTGGCGAAGATGTAATGTGGTGGCCCATAGTAATAAATGAATTTTTTTTTAAGTAGGACACTTTTACTTTTAGAAAGGCGGCTATAAAATAATTTGAGTTTTGTGGGCGATATCTACGAAACTATGTAATCTATTTTAACTTAGCTTTGTATATTGGCTGTATACAATAATCGAAATTACTACTACATTATTTTTTTGTCCTCCATTCATGAAGATAGCCACATGAAAATTATGGAGGTTTTTTGCAATGTCTCAAGGAAAAATCAACCGATTCCACCAAATATTACACAGGAACGTTTGAAATAAATTCGTACCAAATTTGCACACCATAAATGCTGCAGATGGTCACGTAAATTTTCATGATTTAAATGGGTCAGACAACGATGTTCAAAATGGCAGCTTCATAAATGATTTAGATAATTTTGATATACAGATTAATCCAACCAAATTCAACCAAAATTTGTATGCATACATACATACATACATACATACACACACATTAGAAGCATCGTACATGTAGCTTTTTTTTCTGGGCAATTTTGTACGATAGCATCAAATAAGAAAATAAAGTTTTTTGTGTCATATCTTAGGGACCAAACAACCTATTTTCATCAAGTTCTTCACATAAGTAGCGCTACGGTAGGCCATATAAATGACATGATTTATGTGGCCCAGTCACTTATTTTCCAAATAAAGGCCCTTTAAATATTNGCTCTATGGTAGGCCATGTAACTGACATGATTTATGTGGCTCAGTCACTTATTTTCAAAATAAAGGCCCTGTAAATATATTACGTTAGTAAACCCATTCTTCGCAACATAAGACTGATTAAACCCGAAGTTGATACTCTGAATCCGACCTCCGTAATGCGGTGGTTGCACGTTAGGTTATAGTCCGAGGTTTTCTGCGTTCAAGTCCCGGGTAGGGCATGTGTGCATTTGTAATTGTCTAACTACTGTTGCATAAGTTTTTGGTTTCATTTCTGAAGTTATTGCTTTCAAAGAGAAGTCATTAATTGCACCCATTTTGAGGAAAGTAGGCTCATTAGTTATATCAGGGACTTCTTGTTTTAATATGTAACGAGTGCAGTTAGTAGGTTGCAGTTTACTAACCGTGCAGAAAGATCTTCGTTTTTATGTTCTTAGATGTACCACCACTATGGCTTTTAGTTTTTAAAGTAATTACGTCTACTGAAGTCAGCTGTGTTCTCTGGAAAACTACACCCACTTATTTTCCAGAGTACACCCTGGCTCCAGCAAGCGTAGATTTTAAACTTCGGAAATCATGGCAGTAGTGAATTTTTAACGCGTGAAGAAACTAGCGTTAAGGGAAATCAGTCCCCGCCATCTGGAATTTATCCATTTATCTCCAAAAATTCTATTTGAAAATGTTTAACAAATTTTTCTTTGCACGACAAATTATAAATTATGGCTTTTCGTACTTTATCAAATTGTTTGATCTTCAATGCCATTATTAATATTTTGTAAGTCAGGAGGAAATAAGTAGTTTTTCTAGATCGGTTACTGCTGCCACAATGGCATTTTATCAAGATTTAAGTGAGTTTGAACGTGGTGTTATAGTCGGCGCACGAGAGATCGGGCATAGCATCTCCGAGGTAGCGATAGAAGTTGGATTTTCGCGTACGACCATTTCACGAGTATACCGTGGATATCGGGTATCCGGTAAAACATCAAATCTTCGACATCGCTCCTGCCGGAAAAAGATCGTGAATGAACGGGACTAACGACGACTGACGAGAATCATTAAACGTGACAGATTTGCTACCCTTTCTGAAATTGGCGCAGATTTCAATGCTGGGGCATCAACAAGTGCCAGCGTGCGAACTATTCAACGGACCATCATTGATATGGGCTTTCGGAGCCGAAGGCCCACTCGTGTACCGTTGTTGACTGCACGACACAAAGCTTTATGCCTCGCCTGTGCCCGCCAACACCGCCATTGGACTGTTGATGACTGGAAACACGTTTCCAATTTTATCGGGGTGTTGGACGTGGACGTGTAAAGGTATGGAGACATCCTCATGAATCCGTGGACCCTACATGTCAACATAGGACATTTCAAGCTGGTAGAGTCTTTGTCATGGTATGGGGCATGTGCAGTTGACGTGAAATGGGCCCTCTGATACATCTAGATACGACTCTGACATGTGACAGATATGTAAGCATCCTGTCCGATCACCTGCACCCATTCATGTCCATTGTGCATTCCGACGGACGTGGACAATTCCAACAGTACAATGCGACACCTCACACGTCGAGAGTTGCTACCGAGTGGCTCCAGGAACACACTTCTCACTTAGGCACTTCCATTGGCCACCTAAATCACCAGATATGAACATTATTGAGCATACCTGGGATGCCTTACAACGTGCTTTTCAGAAGAGATCTCCACCGCCTCGCACTCCGATGGATTTGTGGACTGCCCTGCAGGATTCATGGTGTGAAATGCCTCCTGCATATCTTCAAACATTAGTCGAGTCCATGCCACGTCGTCTTGCGGCACTTTGGCGTGATCGCGTGGGCCCTACGTGATATTAGGCAGGTGTAGCAGGTTTTTTTTGACTCTTCAGTGTATTATCGTTGAAGACCTTCTTTTCTGCAAAATCATTATTGGAAGTGCAAAGACTCAAGACATGTTTGAGATGCTTAACAAGTTTATAACAGAAAATGATTTGGATTGGGAAAAGTGCATCGGTGTATGTACTGATGGTGCTCGATCAATGTCTTGTCGCTATGGATGATTACAGGTGCTTATTCGCAGCAAGCACGGCATGCTATGTGGATCCGTTGCATCATCCATAGGGAAGCTCTTGCTTCGAGGTCGACGAATTCTGAATTGAACCAGGTATTATAACGTGTCGTAAACGTAGTAAACTACATAAAAACTAGGCCACTGAAAGCCAGATTTTTCAAAAAAACTATGCATGGACATGGGAGCTGAACACACGGCCCTGCTATACTACTACAGTTCTCGATGACTTTCACGTGGTAACGTCTTATCCCGTGAATTCGAGTTACGGCAAGAAATGCTCACTTTTCTTCTAGAGGAAGGTCATGCAAACTCCAGGTACTTTGCCGAATCATACTTTTTACTGAAACTTTCATATTTGTGTGATATATTTGACAAATTGAATGCCTTGAATCTCTCTCTGCAAGGCAATAATATGCACATCTTGAAACTTTTGGAGAAGGTTGAAGCGTTTAGAAAAAAAAACTGCAGTAGTGGATAAGAAAAATCAACGAGGATAGCAGTCAAATTTGTTTCCCTGAAGTGCACAAATACGTGACCTCTAATAATGCCGTTGTTTCACAAGACTTGCTGTCCCGTTTCACTGAACACCTTTCAAATCTCACTGATTGGTTTGCAAAGTATTTTGGGGAAGATAATATCGAAAAATTTGCGTGGATTCAAGATCCATTCCGTGCTCAAGCTCCACCAGAATTCACTTCGCAAGAAAAAGATAGTTTAATTGAACTCTCTTGCGACAACAGTCTGAAAAGGAAATTTGTTTGTTCCGATTTAGTTGAGTTTTGGATATCGATCAAAAATGAATATCCAACTTTATTTCAAAAGCTTTAAATATCCTCATTCCCTTTGCGAAGCCGGATTTTCAGCTGTAGCTGTAATAAAGAGCAAATATCCCTCAAAAATCAACGTGGAGCAAGAAATGAGAGTAGCATTATCAAGCTTTATCCCGCGATTTGAAAAAAATGTGCGGAGATCAGCAAGCTCACCCGTCACATTGACTAACTTGCCATTGAAGGTTATCACCATTTGTTACTGTATTTTAATATTTTTCTGTCAATTTTAATAAATTCTTGTGTGTTAACTTTAATAAATATGCGATCCTCACATACAAACCTCACATTGTGAGGTTTAACTAAAGTTAAGTTTTGTTTACTAAACAGTTGTTTTCATTTCTGTGCCTGATTAACTAATTGTACACACATTTTGAGTAGGGCGCCGGGACAATATACTAAACCTGTAAGTGCGCCGCGAACTGATTAAGGCCTGGCCTAAACTATTTGTTTCAAACATGAATGATAAAATGATGAAAGATCTTTATAGAAAATATTCGTGTTTGGTTTAAAGATGTTTGAAAGGTAAAACATTTCCAATGGTAAAAAAAAAAAATTAAAATTAAATTAAATTTTTTGTCAATATAATGTTTAAATTAATTCATATTTTTCTTTTCATCATTTTTCACCCAGCTCCTTGTTTCCAAATATCTAAATACAATTTTTTTTATATATGCTTGTCGTTTATTCTCTGAAACCCGTAATTCTTTTAGTTATTGGTTTTTAATTTTAAATCCTTGTTTTTTTTATTCTAGTCCTTGCTTTTTTATTTCATGTAGGGTGGTAGTCTATCCAAACAAATGGGTGCTGCGCCAATTCCAAAGGTAACTTAAGTTAAATTTCCGTGAAAATCTGCGATAAAGCGCGGATTTTTGCGTAAACCTAACTTGTGTGCGAAAGCGGAGCGGGACAGGTATATTCATATCTGCTTTTACTCGGGGCTAGCAGCAAGCGGGACCGAACAGGTTATTTTCCCCGGGTCCCACGCTACTCGAAATGATTTACGGAAGAACATCATATCACGAGAGGGACATGTTGTGCGCGTTAGCAGACGTGATGTCTGTCACGATACCAAAATTTGTAATGCATAAAAATTATTGTATTTCCTTTCTTCAGAATGTAATATAACAAGTTAAACGCGCTTAAGAGTTATCCTCTGTGTTTTCATTACTTGACTTATAAAGGAATATACAGTATAATTTTGTTTTGTACTGCTTATGTAGAATTTTTCAGTGCGTTGTATAAATTATGAAAATATATTTTGAAGAAAACATTTATGGGCGAGAGTCATGTTCTCAGAATTTGAGCATGAACCCACAATGGCATGGACCTTACGCTAAGCGTGTGTTTCATTGTTCATAATTTTAAATAGTGGAAAAGCCAATGAACATTAATCATACATAACAGTTTATGATGGATAGTTGTGCAGTTATTTATTATGCTTTAGAATTATATCTTTTTTTTACCTTATTTTTAGTTCAGAGAAGTAAAACAAATGTTCTTGAGCCTTAGAGTACATTGAATATAATATACGTGCCAGTTTATAAGTTGGGATTACTAAAATAATTGGGTAAAAAATGCGAATATACTCGTTACATTTGAACATGACCTGTGGTTTCGTTAGCATATCAGCGCAGATACAACGCAGGCTTTGAAAGGCTATGGAAGTAATACTAGTAACATACACGAGAATTTTTTTGCCATTTGTAAAGTTCAGAATACTGTTTATCAGGGTATATTTTCACTTTTCCGACACCCTCCAGGTCATTTTTTTTTTCCATTGTTGGGTAAATAACTTAACGTAGTTTGTTGGCCGTCAGACGCCATTTCTATGAGCACGCCANATTTTTTTTTCCATTGTTGGGTAAATAACTTAACGTAGTTTGTTGGCCGTCAGACGCCATTTCTATGAGCACGCCAATGTGGGCAAGCGCCAATATTTATGTAAAGGTTTTACTTGTTATTAAATGAAAACGGTTTCTTACAAAATGAGCATAAATGGGTTAGAATGAGGGAATGTGATAATGTTATGTCATTTTATGTAACACACTCCTGAACATGGCCGAGAACCACGAACAACTTCACCATGATGTACTGTATATCTGAGGAAATAATTTATATGTTCGTGTTACACAATTCACTCTCCAGACTTGTGGTTATTAATACACGCCATGATATAGTAATACTTGAGAGGGAAATGTGTATGTTGTATAGGTTGAGCGCACGGACAGCAGTAGCTTCAAAAGTTAGTGGTTTGTCGTATCTCGCTCGACCCACATTCCTGGCTGGCTGCGATATCCTGGCCGTGCGCTGCGGGTTGCGTGTCTGGCCGCCATCAGGCGCCCAGCGAGTGCGGCCCTGTACACTCCCGTACGATGATAGCCTATTCATTACCCGAGCCCCGCCAGCCTGCGGTGTTTAAATAACGCCCCGAGTGCCACACGGAGACACGGTNATAGCCTATTCATTACCCGAGCCCCGCCAGCCTGCGGTGTTTAAATAACGCCCCGAGTGCCACACGGAGACACGGTATAACTGCAGGGTGTCCGTGAATGTAACTGCTCGTTTCCGTCCGGAACCCATAACTTCCTCCTAACCTCCGGTAATCTTTTAAATAATTCTAGCGAATCTCTAGCCTCTGTCCAAATTCACCAGTTATGGATCTTTACCAAGCTTCGTGCCCTAGAAAAGTGCATCAAGAACGTGGCGTCACTTTGTCGCTGTCGGAATTCACAGAAAGGGCATGAATGCACCCTATAATGCCCACTTCTTCCAAGGGAACACGACACGTGCCCTTCTCGAACCCTTGGTCAGTTTTCGATGCTCTTGTGTTTGAAGAATTTAATTTATCGGAGTTTGCAACTTTTCGCATCGAAAGCACTTGCTACAGTCGCAAAGGCAAATTAAACTCACATGGAGTATAATCCGACAGGATATAAATCTACGTGGAAAATAACAAGAGCGGGATTATTTACAAATTAACACTTAGTCAGGAACGTAACAAGGGGTCATTATCGAGGGCAAGTGGTACTGAATTTGAACACAGCCACTGTGTTTTTACGGGCAGTTCTCAAATCTCACGACCCGATGAAAGGATAATTTATATGCTAGGTAAATGATTAAATGTTTGGTCTTTAGAAAATCAGCATTTATTAATTACAAATACTGTCTACTAACATAGCTAAACACGCGGTCCATTGCTGTACTGTACTAGTATATGTAAAAAAAAAACAATGTTATTTTTTATATTTTGTGTCTAGTATCATTTTAATACTGAAATAGTTCGTTGACTGTGATTTGCAGTGAACTATAACGAAATCAAACGNGTTTTTACGGGCAGTTCTCAAATCTCACGACCCGATGAAAGGATAATTTATATGCTAGGTAAATGATTAAATGTTTTGTCTTTAGAAAATCAGCATTTATTAATTACAAATACTGTCTACTAACATAGCTAAACACGCGGTCCATTGCTGTACTGTACTAGTATATGTAAAAAAAAACAATGTTATTTTTTATATTTTGTGTCTAGTATCATTTTAATACTGAAATAGTTCGTTGACTGTGATTTGCAGTGAACTATAACGAAATCAAACGAGCTTTATTTAACATGCTCACAACGGCAACATTTCACACACGTTTTCATAAAATGCTCGTTTTTTTTTTTTATGCGAGTGCTGTACGGTTAATCGCTGTTACGCGACTGCATTTGCAGTCTGCGCTCACACCCCCGCGCCCCCCTGTTTCTCTTGTGCGTGCGTGCGGAATTAATTTGCCGAGCTGTGTTTACGTTAGCTGCAATGTTTGTTTTCCGCGGCGGCGGCGAGGCTTAGACCCACTCCGAGGTAGGAAGTTGCGGCCCGGCCTGAGTGGGCTTTGTGTGCCTCGCGTCTGTTGTTGGCGCCAACTGCTGGAACATGCTCGCTGCTGCCAACACGGCGCATTTCTCAACCTGAAAACTCTCTGTCTTAGTTTAAGCCCTACCATTCTTTACCAGAGATACTTTCGCGTTTGTAATATTTCGCGTAAAAAATATGTTTTTATTTTTAATAATGTTTCTCACCTTTCTACCAATTTCAAACAAAGCACACAGTTAGTCTTGTGGATGGAGATAATTTGAAGGAAGGAACTCGTATGTTTAACTCTTCCACGTACAGATGATGTTTGCATTAGTCGAGTACACTGTGTAAACGTACAATCGCATAATATATTTTATCTCAAAGCAATTTTATCTCTGTTACATTTGTTTTGTTCCTTAAAGTTTAAAATATAATGTGTTTATGCATATTACTAATATGTAAACGTTAATAAAGGCATTAATTGTAAATTAACATACGTCGAAATGTGTAGTTCACTAATGCTAACTTCTCATGTTCAGTATATATCAACGCACGTGTGACCTCGCCTAAAGATAAAGGTTTGAATGCAGTTTTGATAGATTGATTGCATTTTAAATGATTAGTTACAAAAAAAAACGACCCAGTACTCTAAAAAATCCGCTGGAGAATGAAACTGCCACAGGTAGACTATAAATTGATAGGTTGATGCCCACCACCGATAATACTCTACCCAACTTTGAACTTGGTTCAAAACGTAACCTAGGTCGTAATTTTTATCACGGAATTCTGTGGCAAAACTGCTTTCGCTCACACACGCAATCACTTTGTATCTAGTTTCCAGCGCTTAAAAGAGAAACATATATTTGTGACGTCATATTCCACGTTACAGGAAACATGCGGT
>NQII01004597.1:148872-161159 GCA_002778355.1 Clitarchus hookeri | reverse complement strand
TATATACTTAATCTTGATTAGCGGTCGGATTATAGCAGTCTCAGTACACTGGAAATGCTGTCAGTACTACTCCTCCAGCAACTCTTGTTTGCAGCTTTCTATTACCAAACGAACAAGTCTGACGTATGCAATGCACACTTCACTAACGGGAAATACCATCAGCTGCACGAGATCCGTCAATGTGCGCCACCTCTCGTCGAAATGCTGTGTCGGTGTCTGCCTCATCGCTGGCAACGAACCATGGACAACCTCGAAGAATACTTTGAAGGATGTTAAACAGCTCGTACACGTACAATACGTACCCGTTCAAATGAGTGTATACAGAGTGTACGAGAATAAATCAATTAAACTGTGATTTCAAGCATCCATGTTTGTCTTTGTTCCTTGCCGAACATCCCTGCATCCATATCCCATGTTGTGTCACCTTTAAAACGTACATGTCGTACACTTTCAACTGTGCATAGTACATTTCCTGTATTGGGTCATTTTCGGAAGATAAATAATAGTTGCCACGACTTCTGAATCAGCCCTCGTAGATTTTCGTTTCTACAAGATCCGCAGTATCTCATGATGGAAGAAGGAATTAGGTCCACGGCCAAGTTATTATTACATAAAACGGAAATACACAGTCAGCAAAAAAAATTAATTAAGCAAACCGTTTAAAAATGTTTAGTTAAAGTTACAAAGACTGCGAGGACAGAACTTGATACATTGGGGAGAAAAGTGTGGAGAAAATATTACAACCGGTGGAGAACACGATACAAACTATTATAATATCGACTGTTCGCGGCTGTGCACTTCTGAAAGCCCTGCCAACGATACACTTCTCTACCTATTTTGTATCGTTCCGCCATATATAAAATTAACATTACCATGTACGCACAACCTTTATTCATACATCTTTCAAGTGTAATTGTGAAACGGTCAGGAGGGCAATTGTGTTACTTATACGCCAAATAATATTCTTGTGCCCACAAAAATAGAACAGAAATAAAATTAAATAATTGCAGCTTCCAAAACTGTGTGTTCGACTAGAACACTGAATGTACTATTAAAATTGAAGATGTGAAAATGTTCCGATAGAAACTATCGGGAAATGCCAAGAAAGTTAACTGTGTTTAATTTTTGCTATTGGTGTTTGAGGTTTTATGTACCTACAGTTTGTGAATTCATAAAATGTTTGTATATGTAAGGATATTATATTACCACTTATTTGAAACATGCCTGATTTTGAATATTGCTTCACAGTAATCAATAGTAAATTTACTGACACGTGGTGGTAATAATGTTATTACGTATTTCTAATTATTGGCAATATTTATTGTTTACAATATATAATAGCTTTTTCACTTCTCTGTGCATTGGGTGTAGCCCAATTTTGGGAAAGTGAGTTTAAAATAAACATTTACATAGTTGTTTTAAGATTACTTTTGTGTGTTTAATAATTTTGGCATGATAATAATTAAGTAACTCGCGATAATACTTTATCCTCTCCAGGAAGCCGCTGTATTGTTAAGACTTCTTTCGGGGCTTAGATAATGATGATGTTTTAGTTAGTGCTGTAAATTGCGCACTTCAGCAATGTACTGCAAAACTGAGCCCTATGCAACCGTAAATATTGATTGTTTACGAGAAGATCCAGCATAAACATAATCGTTGCCCTGGCTGTTTAGTGCATAAATCGTATTAGAGCTGTGTTACTTTCTTCATAATACAGTAACTATAGTAGTCTGAGTCTTGATATCAGTCTTGTTCTTCGTCGCTTGTAAGGTTTTCAGGCGCATGCATCGTTGCGATGCGATNTAGTCTGAGTCTTGATATCAGTCTTGTTCTTCGTCGCTTGTAAGGTTTTCAGGCGCATGCATCGTTGCGATGCGATTTTCATTTACGATTTCCGTGAGGGTTAAAAAGCTTTTGGATAATTGAGTTTAGTTGTCTAAACGTAACTAACTCTAATCTAGGATTGTTTGGGTGACGTACACGTGTTCATAGTAAACCTAGGATTGGTGGTGCATCACAGCAGTGCATGTGTATCTGAATACACCACGGGGATAGTGGGCACGATTAATACCGAAAATTTCCGAGAAGCGAAATTATTTTGACTGAAACACGCACATTGAAATTTGAGCCAACGTTAACAGTTTTCCGTTGCTGAAGTATCTTACTTTTATAAATTTAGTTTATAAATAATAATAATAATAATAATACCATTTGTTTAACTTGCACATATAATATTCCAGTTTTTTTATCCTCCCTTCCCGTTCTAGTCTGTATTCCCCAGTTGGATAAAAATAAAGAGAGAAATATAATCGCTCGCCAAATTAATTGCTTTTACAAACCTAGAGCAAATTTATTTCTTCATCATTATTAATAGTCTTTAGTTAGTAAATGCATACATGCAACAGCTATTTTATAAAGCTCTGTAATGTACTAATTACAGGTCTTTAGTCTCGTGTCTATTTGGGAGTTTAGAGTTGTTGTTTCTGGCATCAGTAAAACTTACTTAATAAAAGATTAATAAACATTAATCACTTATATATTTTTTTATATTGTAATATCATTATAGTTTCAAATAATGAAAAGAAAAATTTTACAAGGTAATGTACAATAAAAACGCACATTATTTTATTTTGTTTCTTAGTATTATATTATTTTAGCNTTAGAGTTGTTGTTTCTGGCATCAGTAAAACTTACTTAATAAAAGATTAATAAACATTAATCACTTATATATTTTTTATATTGTAATATCATTATAGTTTCAAATAATGAAAAGAAAAATTTTACAAGGTAATGTACAACAAAAACGCACATTATTTTATTTTGTTTCTTAGTATTATATTATTTTAGTCATACAAACGAAAACTTATATTATTCTCTCTGTATTTCTGAATGTTATTAAACGTAATATTGACATGACAGTACCACGCCGTAGTTCGGCTTGAAATTCTATGTAAAATTACAGTTGTTATAATCCCTACTTCACCGCCCGGAGGCCACGGTGGCTGACCGGTAAAACTGCTCGCCTCCCACCAAGGTGAACTGGGCTCAATCCCCGGCCGGTTTACTCCGGATTTTCGCAAGTTGGAACGTGCCGAAAGATGACGCTGATCGGCGGGTTTTTTTTTTTTTTTCGGTGATCTCCCGTTCCCCCCGTCTCTTCATTCCGGCGCTGCTCTATACTCACCTCACTTTACCCTTATCGGCTCTCAAGACCTCGATGTTAAGAGCCGCCCAACTTTCTTTACTCAACTCCCCCTCCCAACCCCGTTCTTCCCCTGCTTCTTCCAACCTCAGTTTTAACTTTAATTTGCCAAGTAAAGGAGTGTATGTCACAACGGAGACGCGGGCGTGGATACTGTGTGCTGTTAGTGCATATTCTTAAGTTTTTATTATTGGTTGTGTAAGTAGTCTCTTCACAACGAGATCGACGAGGGGTGTACAGAACTATACATTGTGGGAGGTGCGAACCTAATATGATTCCAGCAGCACTCGGGAGAGCTGCGAACATCTTCGCACTTGTATAAAATGTATGCATATTTATGTGTATATACAGGCTGTATCCGGAGTGCTGTTACAAACTTTCATGGATGATGGAGAAGGGCACCAGCATCCATTTGAGATAGGGAACCCCGGTCCGGAAACATCTTCGCCCCCTTCCTCGGGCAGGGCCATCAGTTGCTTCCTCCTCAAAAATATATCCTCGGTGCCGGATTGGGGGGGGGGGCACCACATCTCCCTGCTTGCTGCCTGCGGGACTGAAGTCACTTCCGCCTGCTGGAAGAGTCAACGACGTGGTAGCCACTTCAGGAATTTTCTCGGAGCGACTAGAAGAGCGAAGGACCTTCTGGACCAGGACATCTCGACTATGAAATCCACGGAAATGCTTATGTGTCTGGAAGTCGTGAGTGGCCATCGATGCTGAGTGTGTGTGCGATGTTGACGAGTCGGAAGACAATGGGCGACGGCCCAGCGACCAGCGAGTGCACCATGCGACTATCGGCGCGGCGTTCCGAAACGTTACTCTGCGAGTAGACTTTTCTCTTTGGCTGCCCCGGAAAACTTTGAGTAACTGTTTTACTTCCTCTTGGCAGTGTCCCAAAGCTGCAGAGTAATTGCTCTGAGCATCTTTCCAGAGTAAAACTATTACCCTTTGTTACTTGCTGAAATAGTGTGTGTATACTGAAAATGGCGGGAAGTTTAGTAGCATTCAACAAACTGAAAGGAAATGTGGACGGTCTGGGAAAATTACAAATGCGAGTGATAACATTCGTATTTTTATTTAAAAGTTACTTGTATAAAGTTAGCATTTTTAGAAGTATTTTTTATGATTAACTTATGGTAAGTAAAATTGTTTTTGTATATAACTATTTTTTTTTTTTTTTTTTTTTTGGAAAAGAAAGAATTTGGGGAAAGTGATAAATATATTTTGGAATTTACTTCGGTTGATTAATCATTATATATTTGCAAACACTGAATGCTATTTACACCACGCTCGTTCCAAAACCATGCTTACTCTTACTTTCCTCAGCTGCTACTGTCTGTTACTTTACCCTACTCTCGGAGTAACGTCTTGGAACACCGCGCCGCCGCCCGGGAGAGTAGAGACTGAGACTGACCTGTCCGACTATTAGGAAGTTGGACTTGATTCGCGTGTGACGGACATTTGGATAATTTAAATACTTCGTAATGGACAGTTTGATTTCAACTTTGCAGTTATGTATAAAAATTTATATACAAAAATTTCGCTTACCAGAAAATAAGTAGTAAGTGTTAATATTAGGGATGCAGTTATACTTTGTAAATAATAGCTGTATTGTATTTATAATTCACTGTACATGAATAAAGAAATCAAATTTAGTTTATTTTACCAAGAGCTCCATAACTTGAAAGACTGGCCACGTCCAGGCGAATGTGTGCGTATATTGTGTAGTGGCAGTGTGTCGTATATACAGCTCTCCTGGCCTTAATGTAAGGCAGCAGCAGTCCACCCACGATAGCATCTGACTGTGGGTGTGTGATTTATCGATCACCTCCGACACCACGGCGTCGCAGTTCCGGCTCATGTCGGCTCGTGCGCGTGTTATTGACGCGGCCTTATTTATGCCGCCCTGCTAGCCGAGCCGTTCGGAAATGCCCCGCTGCTTGTTTCGGCTATATGTCGCTGGGTGCTGCGCCCAAAACACTTTCCCCTCTTTCATCTTCCATCGTCCTCCCACTCCCTACACACACACATAAACATGCTTATTACAGGTAGACGTACTTTCCTTTTGCTGCATTTTTTTCGAACATTTTTTGCTGTGTTAGAGGTACTAATATTTGTGAGTGAGTTGAGAGATTTGGGCGGCTCTTAACACCGAGGTCTTGAGACTCAGTGAGGGTGAAGCGAGGTGAATATGGAGCAGCGCACGGAATGAAAGGGCGGAGGAAACGGGATATCTCCGAGAAAACCCGCCGACCAGTGGTATCGTCTTGGCACGAGCTCCACATGCGAAAATCTGGGAGCCACCCAGCCGAGAATTGAACCAGGTTCACTTAAATGGGAGGCGAGTAGTCTAACCACTACACCACCGCGGCCCCACTAATTTTTTGCCTTATAGAAAAGTAAACATTGTGATGGCTGAAAGGCCAAGTTATCAATAATTAAGATGTGATGAACTTCTTAAACTTGCAAAATAAACTTAATAGGCTTTAGGAGTGTGGAGATAATTCTTTGAAATAGCCAAGAATGTGACACACTTGATTCAGGATAGTTGCTCCAATGATTTGTCATAGAAAAAATATTGAAAAACATTTTCAAAAGTTACAGAGAAAATGATCATTTCCATATTTCTTTGTAGACATGACAACTTTTAGCAATGGATTTACTAAACGTCGGAAACGAAGATTATTAAATATCTCAGAAAATTAATAAATAGATAAATCGTACTTTTCCGATTAGCGTAGTATTTTTTTCTGCCCACAAAGTAATATTGAAATGATTATTTTTGTTGTAACATAGTGAAACGTTTCTCAACATGTTTCCTTTGACGAATAACAGAAGCAACTACACCGGAAACAAGTGTCCTAGAATCTCGGTTGTTTTAAAATATTAACATCTCATCCCTAAAGCCCGTCAAGTAGCCTATTTTCTTGCAAGATTGCGGAGTTGATCACATATTCGCGACGTTTTTAAAAGGATAGCTCACTTAAAAATATACCCATTCCATTGTCTGTAAAATTCTAATCAGAACTGAAATAGACTAAATTGTAGGCGACTAAATACCGAGAACCCAACGCTATGAATAAATAACCCAAAGTCTGGAAATAATAAAATACCCGATTTTCCTTTTTAAAAATTAAGAAACCCTCGTTCCTTTTCTGAATTGCCAACAGTTAAATTCACAGTGCCGACGGATCGTAGAATTTAAGTCAACCATTCAGCTTGACGTCTGTATCACTGAAAATTGCGTCACTTCAGTACTATGTTACGTGAATGATTTTTGGAAGTTTTCCCTGCATAATTTGCATACTTAACTCTGAGCTGAATCCAGTCTCCCAAGATTTGTACAGCGTTAACAGTCGCCGCCTCCAAACTTTGCCTTCGGGGCCTCCTTACATGCAGGGAGCAGCTAGTAACCTTAATTCCTTGCATCTTAGGACGGCCCCTTCATGCCAGCAACAAAGAACTTGGTAGGGACAGCAAGAAAAAAAGTATTGGGGCCATCAAGAGACTTGTGCATTAGCAGTGGAGAGTGGAGAGATTTGGTGGCTCTTAATATTGACGCATAAATGGCACAGACTATAAGGCGCCTTGAAGGTTGAGGGTATCAAACAATGACTTCATCACGACTTAGGGTTTTGTGCCTGTTTATTTAACGGGAATTCATTCATACATTCCCGGAACTTTTCCGTGAGTTTATACATACTTTCCCGGCACATTGTGCCGAGAATTTATTCATACTTTATCGCCCTGCGAGTTCTGGCCTGAAGGGCAGGTTACAATGTTCTGGCTAACGTTTCCGATTTTGCGGGGGCATTAGGTGACAGGACACGTCCCTGAGTAATGCCGTTATTACTTTTCTGCACTTGTTGCGGGTGGTGGTTCCGGCAGTTGAGGTCTGGTGAGTTGGATGGCCCCTGATACAGGCCCTTGGACTGGTTGTTGTTGGTGTGTTGCACTCAGCTGGCTTCCTCTCGATGTGGCACTCCTCATTGGAGCTCACCACTCGCTCCCGTTCTTGGCATAGGATTGTAACTGACAGTTACCTCCCTACCACATCCCGGCGAGGCGACCCTGGGCGGGTCCTCACCCCAGCCCTCGGTGCGGGGTTGCACTGGACTAATCCCACTAGCTCGACATGGCACTTATTGTTGAAGATCACCACTCGACTCCACCTTCTGAGTGTGTTATTGTAACTGACTGACTGGTGACTGACTGACTGACTCGCGTCCCGGCGTGGTGAAACTACTCGTCCGATGTAACTCTGGTAATTGTCTCTGATTCTGCCCTGTGTTTCGCGTCCCGATATGGCTGGTCCCTTAATGTTGCGACTGACTGATGTGGCTGACAGACGTGGCTGGGTTCCGATATCCTGGCCTTGGTAACTGTTGCACTGACTTACTCTCTCGGCGCGAAGTATCGTAGCTTCCGACTGCCCCGATATGACTGACCGACGGACTCTCTTGGCGTGGTGATCAAAACTGTCCACTGATTTCCTTCAACTGATCTACTGATTCCCACCCTCCCATTAAAGAGGCTTATATTGTCTCTTTGCTCTCTTCCTCGATTCCTACATATGTCTCCCTTGTTGGGGGAGGGGGGAGGGTGCAGTACAATGCACTTCATACACACTCCCCGGTTCTTGTTGATTGGGGGAAGGGGGTGGTGTGGGCCAGTTGCCCCTGCCCTATGCTGTCAGCTTATTCTTCCGCAGTGCGTGTCCCAGTTGCCCCGCGGTTTGGCTAAAGGGCGGTAGTGGGGAGGAGTACTCGTGGTACCACTTCCAAGCTGGTCAGCCATTTTCTCTGTCGTGAACTTTTGTTACGGGGGTGGGAGAGGAGGCCTGAGGGTGGTAAATGCTACCTCACCTTGGCTTGACCTCGGTATGCGTAAATGGGCGACACGTGTCGTCCGGAAGGCCCTACATGGTTTAAGCTGGCGGGGGGAAGGGTTGTGACAGCGCCGCTTCTAACACTTCCTATATGCGCCACGCGTCAACATCGAGGTATTGAGAGCCGATGAGGGTGAAGTGAGGTGAGTATGGAGCAGCGCCGTAATGCAATGGCGGGAGAAAAGGTAGATCCCAGAGAAAACCCGCTGACCAACGGCATCTTCCGGCACGATTCCCACATGCGAAAGTCCGGGTTTCGACCTTGCTGGGAATCTAACCCGGTTCGTCTGGGTGCGAGACGAGTAGTCGAATTAATCACTACACCACCGCGCCCTTTTGTTTGTTAGCACATACAGTAATGATGGCTCCCGATGCTGTGGTCAGAGGACGAGAGACTCCCTTTAGGGAAGTAAATAGTTCAAACCAGTACGGCTGCACAAGTATTAGTTTTTGCATCATATGTGGGGATGAACAGGAGGTGCAGGTTACTTATGCGCCCTTTTTACAAATCATACAAAATAAGAATTAAACATGTCTCCCCATGCCTTGTAAATGCTTTTTTTTTTTTTTTTTTTTTGTCATAAATGTGAAATTGTTAGGAACATAAAAGTGTTTCAATATGCTGTTTCATACTATAATTTGCATAGTAAAAAAATCTACCAATTCCATGTAAATTTAAACATTACACCCTCAATACAATGACAAGACTTGGAACTATTTTACGGGAGCCGGCACGCTAGTATGGTACGGTACATATATGCTGTTAACGGGCAGATATATTTTTCAAAAGTGGATTTCTAAAGTGTTCACTTTGCCGTGAACAGCCTTTATGAAGGACGATTAACCGATCACCAAATGTGAGATTTGAATGAAATTTGAATATTGATAAGGCTAGTGTGAATGTTATAAAATGACAAAATGAAACCAAAACAATTATTCTATTGGACATCATAACTTCTGACAGCAACGATTTCTTGAATTTGCGTAATGTGGAACTTTAAAATTTAATTAATAATGTGTGTTGGATATTTATAGTAATTTATGCAATTCCCTGCACTAGCACTTCAAAATCATGCCTTGTTCTAGTAGCAATGGTAAATGAGGGGTCTCTCCACATATGGTGGATTTATGAAGTGAAGTTATCTTTTGTCTAGGTACTTTTTAATGTTTTGCATTTTTCCTTCACATAAAAAAATGGTACGCAGTTCAAATACTCAAATTTTTATTTTTATTTTGGTAAGATATTTTTTGATGATGCCATATGTTAAAGGCTATTTTGTTACCCCAAACAGTGATTTTACCTTTTGGCCTTTCGTAACTCCCTTCAGTCTCATACCAGCCCAGTAGTATGACTATTGAAGAAGCATGATGTACTCAATAGTTGAGAGTTCGTCGCGGCCCAACAAGTGAAGCTAGTTTCTGTCGTTGCAGGTGATCCTGGTGCCGCACTCCCACAACGACCCGGGCTGGCTGAAGACGTACGAGAGTTACTACCACTACCAGACTCGCAACATACTCAACAACATGGTGGAGAAGCTGCAGGCCTATCCCAACATGACCTTCATCTGGTCCGAAGTTTCCTTCCTCGCCCAGTGGTGGGAGAGGTAACGTCAAATGGATCTCTTTATAAATATCTATAGTAGTTCACAGTTACTTAACGCTTTTCTGAAACTCTACTAAAGTTATATTTCCAGGATATTCCTCCGCCTCGTGCATACAACATTTAACCCAGTATATAAAATTACACCAAAGGGACAACACGCTACATTCGTGCGCACTCGCATTTACATAAAAACTAGCAGCGGATAGCCTCCGAAGCATGAGACAGGCGATACGTCCTTCAATCCCATTAGTATTTGTTTTTTTCAAATACGTAACCTTTTTAATTTTTAAGTATAGCAGAGAAAACAATTGTCAGGAGGCGGTGAACAAACCCTAAGATCTTAAAAGGTAAGGACGCTGTATAAAAGAGAACCCCCGAGAAATTTCGTTTTTTAAGAAAACTTTATATAATTCTGTGACGCTACAAAAACTGTTATACGTTACCAACAGGGTGATCACACACAACTTGTATAAATTTTGAAAAAATCTTTAACATAAAAAACCCCACTTAAAAACNTTACCAACAGGGTGATCACACACAACTTGTATAAATTTTGAAAAAATCTTTAACATAAAAAACCCCACTTAAAAACAGTTAAACACACAAGTATATAGGTACATATCTTTGAGTTTTCTGTTTTCCTATGACACCCCTCCCCCATAGCTAAATCAAANCTTTTTTTTTTTTTTTTTTTGTCATAAATGTGAAATTGTTAGGAACATAAAAGTGTTTCAATATGCTGTTTCATACTATAATTTGCATAGTAAAAAAATCTACCAATTCCATGTAAATTTAAACATTACACCCTCAATACAATGACAAGACTTGGAACTATTTTACGGGAGCCGGCACGCTAGTATGGTACGGTACATATATGCTGTTAACGGGCAGATATATTTTTCAAAAGTGGATTTCTAAAGTGTTCACTTTGCCGTGAACAGCCTTTATGAAGGACGATTAACCGATCACCAAATGTGAGATTTGAATGAAATTTNAGTGTTCACTTTGCCGTGAACAGCCTTTATGAAGGACGATTAACCGATCACCAAATGTGAGATTTGAATGAAATTTTAATATTGATAAGGCTAGTGTGAATGTTATAAAATGACAAAATGAAACCAAAACAATTATTCTAGAGGACATCATAACTTCTGACAGCAACGATTTCTTGAATTTGCGTAATGTGCAACTTTAAAATTTAATTAATAATGTGTGTTGGATATGTATAGTAATTTATGCAATTCCCTGCACTAGCACTTCAAAATCACGCCTTGTTCTAGTAGCAATGGTAAATGAGGGGTCTCTCCACATATGGTGGATTTATGAAGTGAAGTTATCTTTTGTCTAGGTACTTTTTAATGTTTTGCATTTTTCCTTCACATAAAAAAATTGTACGCAGTTCAAATACTCAAATTTTTATTTTGGTAAGATATTTTTTGATGATGCCATATTTTAAAGGCTATTTTGTTACCCCAAACAGTGATTTTACCTTTTGGCCTTTCGTAACTCCCTTCAGTCTCATACCAGCCCAGTAGTATGACTATTGAAGAAGCATGATGTACTCAATAGTTGAGAGTTCGTCGCGGCCCAACAAGTGAAGCTAGTTTCTGTCGTTGCAGGTGATCCTGGTGCCGCACTCTCACAACGACCCGGGCTGGCTGAAGACGTACGAGAGTTACTACCACTACCAGACTCGCAACATACTCAACAACATGGTGGAGAAGCTGCAGGCCTATCCCAACATGACCTTCATCTGGTCCGAAGTTTCCTTCCTCGCCCAGTGGTGGGAGAGGTAACGTCAAATGGATCTCTTTATAAATATCTATAGTAGTTCACAGTTACTTAACGCTTTTCTGAAACTCTACTAAAGTTATATTTCCAGGATATTCCTCCGCCTGGTGCATGCAACATTTAACCCAGTATAGAAAATGACACCAAAGAGACAATACGCTACATTCGTGCGCACTCGCATTTACATAAAAACTAGCAGCGGATAGCCTCCGAAGCATGAGACAGGCGATACGTCCTTCAATCCCTTCAGTATTTGTTTTTTTCAAATACGTAACCTTTTTAATTTTTAAGTATAGCAGAGAAAACAATTGTCAGGAGGCGGTGAACAAACCCTAAGATCTTAAAAGGTAAGGACGCTGTATAAAAGAGAACCCCGAGAAATTTCGTTTTTTAAGAAAACTTTATATAATTCTGTGACGCTACAAAAACTGTTATGCATTACCAACAGGGTGATCACACACAACTTGTATAAATTTTGAAAAAATCTTTAACATAAAAAACCCCACTTAAAAACAGTTAAACACACAAGTATATAGGTACATATCTTTGAGTTTTCTGTTTTCCTATGACACCCCTCCCCCATAGCTAAATCAAAAGGATTATAAATCCCCTTAATGTCTGTTCCTGGTGCCAGGTTCTCTCTGCTTTCATAAGCCCCGAAAATGTGTATATTTAAACAAAATTTATGGGTTCTAGAAGCACTTGATCCTTCGATCTCTTCTCATTGGTCAGTTCGAAGCACCGCCTGGCCAGGTGGCCGAAAGTCACCTGCTGGAGCGGGCGTAGGAGGGTTTATTGAGCTT
>NQII01004597.1:104147-148839 GCA_002778355.1 Clitarchus hookeri | reverse complement strand
GGGGGGGGGGGTATTGCCGCGCCACACGCTGTCCGCTCTTATCAGTTCTTGGCCGACCCACTATCCAGCTAGATGCGACCCCTGCTGCTCCGATGAGGGCCCCATTTAATCATCAGGCATGGTAATGTCGGTGTGCATTCTTGATAGTGTAATAACTTCTATATGGGAAATATGACAACACATCACAAACTATTTATTTCTAGCCATTGCCAACATACCTATTTTCTCTTTGTTTTTATTCATATTAATTTTTAATTAAATATAATGTATAGATAACATAAATTACATTTCAATTTAACTAAAAGAAAGGTACTTTTATGTTAACACAAGTATAAAAGTTTGTGATACGCGGCATATTTAGGAAACAACCAAACACGTCGTACATGGGGTGGTTTTTCGAATGTTTGATTCAAAAAGTGCGAAAAACCGCAAATGGACTACACACTGCCATTTTAACTTCATTCCCACATTGTTTAATGTAGGTTTCTGGTTGCTATGGATGCCGCTTATTGAACATGGTAGTAAAGCTTTAAATATTTTTTAATGACTCCAAAAAAATTTAATTGTTTCAACCGCACGCCAAGCAATTTTTCCAGGTATTTTGACTAATTCATTAAGTACTGATCACGACAAACAGACATTTCCACACACGCCTTAACCACGACTCGAACCCAGAAGCCATCTTGCCGTAAGCTGGTACGTATTCAACTGTGTTACGAAGGTCGGCCAAAGAGTCGCTTTACCTCGACAGTGACAGACATAGGTTTGTTTCATTATAGTGAAATATATAAACCTATAAGGTATCAAGCTGGCGCGCAAAACAAATTGTGAGCCTTAAATACAAACAAGCTTGCATGAAAAAAAATTACATAAAACACTAGAAATATTTAAATTACTATTTTAGTTATAATAAGAGTTTTTGTTTTACTATACAGTGAAATACGCATGTTATCTTAAGAGTTACGACTACACTTCAACAAATAATTCGTAGTAGTTATGAATAACCGAAATAAATTCTGTTAGCCCTTGACTTCTCAGAATATAAGAATACTAGCGAACCGGGTACAATTGAGTTTTACAGTGATACACTAATAAATAAATTGGGAAAAGACAATTCATTTATGTGAAATCAGNCCCGGGTACAATTGAGTTTTACAGTGATACACTAATAAATAAATTGGGAAAAGACAATTCATTTATGTGAAATCAGAATTATAACATTATACTATGTTGGCCTAGGTTTTTAATTGATTACGACAACCCAAAAGGAAGGAAATATTTTTTTCCCGATAGCCAAGAAGTAGGGTATTATTGTTTTTGGAGTGTATCTGTGCAACTATCGCGTAGTTATCACATTTCCGCTTTCCAGCNCAAGAAGTAGGGTATTATTGTTTTTGGAGTGTATCTGTGCAACTATCGCGTAGTTATCACATTTCCGCTTTCCAGCCTCGATGTATGAAAATCAAAACGTGTATTTCATCAAGTTGTAGCTTTAGAAATAAGTGTACCTAGGTACTACTTTTTGCGCTTGGCTGAGGAATCTTAATCGNTAGCTTTAGAAATAAGTGTACCTAGGTACTACTTTTTGCGCTTGGCTGAGGAATCTTAATCGATCACCAAAGTTAAACAACGTTCCCAGCGGCACATATTTGGATAGGTGACCGTTTAGTGGCATAACATCTGAGCGCTTCCGGGCTTCAGAGGGCACGTTAAATATTCTGTCCCGGTTGTTATCGATTTATAGCAGCCGTGAAGCCATTTCAGAGGTCCTTGGGCGGGCTGATAAACTCTGACACCGGAGAAAAAAATATTTCGGTCACGTTCCCAGCCGTTGCATAATTATGTTTTGTTGTTATTTCACAGGAACCNACACCGGAGAAAAAAATATTTCGGTCACGTTCCCAGCCGTTGCATAATTATGTTTTGTTGTTATTTCACAGGAACCTTACAATTTCCTGAGATAAAAAGTGTCATATGTCCAATTCCAGGATATAAAGTACATCCATATTAAATTTCATCCAAATCCGTCGAACCGTTTGGTNAAGTGTCATATGTCCAATTCCAGGATATAAAGTACATCCATATTAAATTTCATCCAAATCCGTCGAACCGTTTGGTTACGTTCCCAGCCGTTGCAGAATTATGTTTTGTTGTTATTACACAGGGACCGTACAATTTTCCGGGATAAAAAGTATCTTATGACCTATTCCAGGATATTAAGTACCTACATGCCAAATTTCATCAAAATTCGTTTAGCAGTTATGGAGCTGAGTGGTAACAAACATACACACACTCACAGAGAGAGAGAGAGAGACTTTCGCATTTATAATATTAGTAAGATTAAGAAACAGCTGTTACAATTTTTAGTACGCGTACAAGAAATCGGACCATGAAATTCCATGTTTCGATCATCATTTTACAAAATATGAAACTACTTGGACAGACGATTTAAAAAGGTGGAATGTCTCAAAATCATTTAAAACGATCAGAACGTTTTTTAAATTTAAAAAACCTACTATTATATGTAAAATGCTATTTCTTGTTTATTCTATAAAATACCCAATAATCTTAGTTTCCGATTTTTAGTCAATTCAGTGCTAAACATTTGTGTGCCTACAAAGTAATTTAGAAATAATATTTGTCTTTGTAATTTTTGAAAATGCCAGTAAACATTTTTTCTATGACAAATCATAGGAGTAGCTCCCGAATAAAATGTCCCAGAATCTTGGCTCTTTTTAAAGAATACCTTCACATTCCTAAAGCCCAATAAGTCATTTATGCTAGATTACAGAGTTGATCACATAATAAATAGCCTTTCAGCCAGCACAGTGGTTGCTGTGGTGAACTGTGTGGACTGACTTTAATCAGTAGATGTAAATATTACACCTTAAAAACAAATATTTTATAAGTAACTAGCTTACGCGGCCACGCGTTGCNAAAAACAAATATTTTATAAGTAACTAGCTTACGCGGCCACGCGTTGCTGTGGCATAAAAGATTTTGGTTCTATTCATTTCTGCGAAATTAATTGAAAGAAGTATATGTATTTTCAAAATCTTTATTATTGAAGTATTTGTTCGTATAGAATGTGTTTAGTTTTACCATATTTCGCGCGTATGAATGAGTTGGATGGTTCAAACAGCTAAAATGTTTAAACAGGCAGCTGTCATCAAAGGCGCTTCCTGACGCGAAAGCATGGTAAAAATGAGCTTTTTGCAGTTTTTAGTACCTTTGCAGGTAATACAGATAAAAAAAAGAAAGGTGTACAAACACTCATGGGAACGAAAGGAAGGTTTATAAAAAACAGAATGAAAATTGGTCAATTTTTTCGGAAGTTATACGCGTCGGAACAAACGGACACAGCATTTATGTATATAAAATTATATATATATAAGAAGAATAATAAATTATATATATAAGAATATATATGGTAAACTTAGGGTGTAGTTCTAAATTTTGTTATTATACTTAGAAAATTATATTANTATATATATAAGAATATATATGGTAAACTTAGGGTGTAGTTCTAAATTTTGTTATTATACTTAGAAAATTATATTATTATGGATGATAATAATCGAGAAAAAAATAAAAACCATTGTATATTTTCTTATAACAAAAGTTATTTTAATTTGTTTCTATTTTGTCAACAGCAGATAAACAATAAATATAAAAAAAAATTATCTTACTTTTAAAGACATTTTTTATTCATAATATGGTGAGTATTGAACAAATAAATAATGAACAAGCTAAAATCTCCTTTTGCTAAATTATATTATTATATGGCCATGACTATATCATCGGGTACCCTCGAGCACTTCATTTTAAATTATACATTACAACAATTTTTTTTTGTTACATCATTACTTTCTTTTATTTAAGTTTTAAAAAAATGTGTAGTTGAACAGTTTCAATAGAAGATATTTAGTCATTAAACCACTGGCATCGCTTCAGAAAACGAAAAGTTCGGAGCACTCTAGAGCACATGCAGCAGGGGAAAAAAAAAAGTAATTTAGAGGCTACTTGAACGGCGAAAACATTACAGACGTTACTGCGGTGATGACCAAAGAAATGGAATCATGGTTCAAAACAACCACGCCACGAATTGGTGTGCGGCTCACATCCCAAGAAGGATGACAAATTGGCCGCGAAGTTAAGCCATCAGACGAAACGGGGCCTCTAGAAAGTATAACAAAAAGCTTGCAAAAGGATCGTAAACACAAAATACGGTCACGTCTGAGTAAAAGAAAATATCCGTAAAACCTTACCCAAAACGGCGGATAAAAGTACTATCTAATCACAAAGATGAAGAAAAATTCCACTAAATAATATATTGAGCTGACTACATGCTGTATGATAAGAAAGCGAAGAAAAAGGAAGTAACCTGAGCGTAAACCTAAATATACTAAGGTATGCTCCGGACTTCATGGACTAGCGCGAATAATCGATACATAACTCTCGAAAGTCTAGAAAGACATAAAAATTCACAAATNTCCGGACTTCATGGACTAGCGCGAATAATCGATACATAACTCTCGAAAGTCTAGAAAGACATAAAAATTCACAAATGACTTTTTTCATTTTGCTAACTGAAATTAAGAATTTACTCAATACTACGAACAAAAATAAATAATAAAGATTCAGAAAATTATTTTTTTAACAAATAGTATAAAAGAAAATAACATGTAAATNTCGAACAAAAATAAATAATAAAGATTCAGAAAATTATTTTTTTAACAAATAGTATAAAAGAAAATAACATGTAAATATTTAAACATTACACTATTTTAAGGATATAAAGTTTGTTTTACAACTTCAAATTGAATAAACAAAAATATTACGCATAACTAGAGCACATTCCAATAGAAAAAATATATTATTAATGGAATTACGACAAGAAACAAGTGCTAACACGACTGGTACAATAAGATAAGTGTAATGTTTACTACAGGAATAGTGTATAGTAAATAATTTAATATTATTATGAAATATGACTAATTTATAATACGGGGAAGTATGTAATACATGGGTGTCCTGTAGTTTGGGGGTGGCGTGTAGTTTGGTGGAGACGTGAAGTTTGGGGGTAGCGTGTAGTTTGAAGGTGATGTGAAGTTTGGGGGTGATGTGGGGGCATGTAGTTTGGGAGTGATGTGTAGTTNTGTAGTTTGGTGGAGACGTGAAGTTTGGGGGTAGCGTGTAGTTTGAAGGTGATGTGAAGTTTGGGGGTGATGTGGGGGCATGTAGTTTGGGGGTGACGTGAAGTTTGGGGGTGGCATGTAGTTTGGGGCGACATTTTTAATACAAGTACTAGACCTCTCGAAGTAAAGTAATTAGTTGTATAGACTTATCTGTAATATACTTCCTACAACTGAAAATATTACGTAACATTACAATGAAAAGAAAAGCTTTTCGAACATTAACCAAGGGGGCGTTTTCCATTCATTTTATCTTTCAAATAACATTCTTCAAGAGCCACAAAATGTGTGAGAAGTTGCGTCCACAGACGACATTGCAAATATGACAGCGCGTTCTCAGCTGTTACTCAAAATAGGCTTTCCCTACAACCTCGTCGTAACACTTTCCTTAATGAGACATCAATAATGACCGAAGAGCTCGTAGCAAAAGTTTAGTAGTATAAACACGTTTTGGAAACAACTGATACTTTGCAGGATGTCTTGCACTGGCGTCAGTAGTCATTACTTCCAATGTCTTTCGTTACATTTGAACAGAAGTTACTTTCGTTTTACCCAACCACCCCTGAGGAAACACACTAGTTTGGCAATAAATTATAATTATTCATTTGATCAGTATTGTGCATATGTGCTGAATTACTTCATTCCTACCCTCCTATTAACCGCTGTAATGCTGGAATGGTACAATCGTCTTTAGAAGCACAAAGGACATTAATACACTAACATTTTAGACATCAAGGGGGCAGCTAAAGTTCTCCGTCTGGGAGTGTCTGAACATGAAATAGTTACCACAACCTACAACTTGACTACACTGAAAGTCGCAACTATTCCATAAAATTTTATATTTACGTGAAAATATTTTAATTTACGATAAAACTGTACAGGGTATTCACGATAGTCTATTCACGATAAAGTGAGCACTTTTGAAAGCCCTCTCATTTGGAATAATAGTCAATAAATATATTTTATTCTAGCCTTAGACGTTAACTTCCGAGTGCTGTGGGATATATACACTGTGTTTATTACTTAACATGGCAATATTTATTTATAAAGGTGATTAAAGGACAATAAATGGTCGAAAGGCTCCTTTTCTTGTCCTTTAATCAAAAGGGCCTCAAAAGTGCTCACTTTACCGTGAACAGCTTATACTTCATTGTGTATACAGTTTATGTGCATGGAAACTCGCGGTCGCGAATAATAATGAATTGTAACTGTTATGCATGCCTCATCACTGGAAAAGAGGATAACTCACTCGTCAGTTAACTTTCCGTNCTTATTTTTTCAGGTTTACGCACCTCCCCATTACTGAATGGTTAATGCTTACGTCAGCAAACATGCAGTCACATTTTTTTTTTTTCTCTCTCTTTTAGGGACGCTTCACTTCGTTGTTTGCAAAAACATAAATTAATATGGATGGCGTTTCCCCCATGTACCCGGATGAATGAGTTGCATGTCTACAATTTCTGGCCGTGACAGAGATTCCAAAGTGTCGATTTACAACATGCGACTATGTCAACATAAATATAAAATGCCGATTATCAGAATTTGAATGCCACCGCGGCCCCACAGTTTGTAGTATAGATCACACATATACAGTTGTGTATAGTCACGGTGTTTACAGACATATGCAAATAGTCTTTGTACTACCGTGTTGGAAAACAGACCAAAAATAATTATGTTCTAGAAGTACGCAATTTTAATGTCGTCGAGTTTGAGAGGTTTTTGGTCGGCGCCGGTCGGCCGTGAGCGCCAGAGCGAATAAAATGAGGCAAGGCTGGAGCACCAGAAAATGCAAGGGTGGGATAAATGGGATTTCCCGAGAAAAGCCGCTCACCTACGGCAACGTCCGCCGTGTTCCCCACATGCTAAATTCTGGGTGACCTCGCCGGGAAAGGAACCCGATTCGCATTGGTGGACGATCAATTTAATGTAATCCACAACTACTCATTTCGGTTCATGTGGACTTACAGTTCGTCCGCAGGGGTCTACTACTGTTCGTAAACATCACCGCTCCGCTCTGACCTGACTGGTTAGCCAGCGACACCGCATCGCCGTACATGTGGACCAGCTGGCTCTTCAAGCCTGCTGCATTCACAAAGAAAATGTCAGTTTATTGATAGCGCGACTGGGCAGATAACCGGAATGTTCGAAATTTCTAGTTATGCCGCGGAATATGTGGTTCTTAATTAATTATATTCGGTCAGTCACCGTGGATGTTCAGTTGTGGCTTCGGAGCAGCCAAACGAAGCTAGTAATTACTTATATATTTTAAATTTGAGAACCATTCATGTCCACGAACTTTATAATGTGACGGAATGTTACTAATTTAATTATATACCTCTTTTTGGATTTGAAAAATAGAGGTAACATCAAAAATCATTATCAGCCATTACTACACCTGCAGAGTAAATATATTATCCACCATTATATCGGAAAGGGTTGACAAATTTCTTAGAAAACGTAGTTTCCAGCGCGAAGAACTAGTGCAGCAGACACAGCATAGATATCGTATCTCTGTGCGGCCGGGTAGAAAAATATAGTTCCTCAAGACGGGAGCCCTTTGAGGCGCGTTGTTTAGCAGCAACCTCACGAACTTTTCTTCTGACGTCTGTTCTACCTCGAACACAGATGCAACGATCGTCGTCATCCAAACTCGTCGCTTCGTCGCCATCCCTGGCTCCAGCTCGGACGGTAACGATAATGGTGGGTCGATGGGCAACCAGTCTGCAAAACGTACATCGATCACGCATTACCTCCTTTAACAGAAGTTCTACTGATCACAGCAGAAGTGCACACTGAAACATTCCTTGGAAAAATATACTCATCCGCCTTAAACGTGACGACTCTAAATTTTTTCAGGAGCGTGGTGGCGCGGTGGTAAACAACTGGACTCTCATTAGGGAGGACGCGGGTTCAATTCCCGGTCCGACCAGCCTGATTTCAGTTTGTCATGGTTTTCCGGAATCTCTTCAGGTGAATGCTGGTATGGTTACTTACTACAGGCCGTGGCCGATTCCTTTCCCGTTCCTGCTTCTCTGAGCAGCTTGCTCCGTCTCTAATGACTTCACTGTCGACGAGGCGTCAAGCCGTACCNAATTTTTTCAGGAGCGTGGTGGCGCGGTGGTAAACAACTGGACTCTCATTAGGGAGGACGCGGGTTCAATTCCCGGTTCGACCAGCCTGATTTCAGTTTGTCATGGTTTTCCGGAATCTCTTCAGGTGAATGCTGGTGTGGTTACTTACTACAGGCCGTGGCCGATTCCTTTCCCGTTCCTGCTTCTCCCAGCAGCTTGCTCCGTCTCTAATGACTTCACTGTCGACGAGGCGTCAAGCCGTACATGTCTACCTACCAATGAATTCTTTATGGTTAGCAACTTTTCCGGGTAGTAACTACGTCAAAAATGCAGTATCATGGTAAAATATTATGATCATTAACCGGAAATACCAAATTTTTCAAATGGCACTTTTGGTAAACGAATCCAACCGCACTACACTGTCATTATTCACCGGAAACTCCTTGGCAATAAGTGGGCACGTCAGTGCATTTCATACCCATGTAAACGTACATTGATCGTGTAACAACTACAGCTATCATTATAAACTCGAGGCGCGAGTTCACTGACGTCGAGCGGGGCGTGACTGCTGGTGTTTACAGGTTTGGTCATTCTATCTGTGATGTTTCAGGCGAGGTACAGATATATCTCAGAATTGTGGGTTATGCAGTGGTTAATTGGGAACACGAGAGAGTTATAGCACGCATCCATACACCCTGCAAGCCATTACCATTGCCAGATCGATCTGCAGTCTTAGTTGTGAACGGGGGTCAAAGGCTTTTGATCAGCGGTATTTATTAGTTTACTTTAATTTGCATCTCGAGTGCATGCAGTACACTGTGGATAATATTTATAAGGCAAAAATAATAAGTAATAAATAAGGAATACTCACACTCAGTACATGTTACGTCTACATAAAAGTACAAGTTATTACATTACTTTAAGTTTCATATCAATAGATATGCTGTTCACGGTTACTTCAAATTTTTCTGAGGGCCTGCTAAGTTCTACTTCCAGGACATTACTCTGCCTCCTACAAACAAATAGAAATTTACACCATAAGGACAACGCACAGGATTCGTGCGTACTCAATGTAGTATTATTTTGCATAAGGACTATTTCTTACTAGGCGTTACCAACACAGTGTTTTCTCCCGGGTTGATTAATCCTATCCTACTAATACTATAAATGCGAAATCTGTGTGTGTGTGTGTGTGTGTGTGTATGTTTGTTGCCACTCAGCTCCATAACGGCTGAACGGATTGTGATGAAAGTTGGTATGTAGGTACTTTATATCCTGGAATAGGACATAGGATACTGTTTATCCCGGAAAATTGTACGGTTCCTGTGTAATAACAACAAAACATAATTCTGCAACGGTTGGGAACGTGACCAAACGGTTCGACGGATTTGGATGAAATTTAATATGGATGTACTTTATATCCTGGAATAGGACATATGACACTTTTTATCTCAGGAAATTGTAAGGTTCCTGTGAAATAACAACAAAACATAATTATGCAACGGCTGGGAACGTGACCGAAATATTTTTTTCTCCGGTGTCAGAGTTTATCAGCCCGCCCAAGGACCTCTGAAATGGCTTCACGGCTGCTATAAATCGATAACAACCGGGACAGAATATTTAACGTGCCCTCTGAAGCCCGGAAGCGCTCAGANAAAACTAGGTACTTTTATGTGAACACAAGTACAAAACGCTTGTAATACGTGGCATATTTAGGAAAGAACCAAACACGTTATACAGAGATGTTTTTCAAAGGTTTAATTCTAAAAGTGTAAAGAAACCGCGAGTAGACTATACTGTTCTGTGCATCAAGCCATTTTATCCAAGTATTTTTCCACAGATTAGATGGCGTTATTTTAAAAGTATGATTCAACCGCCCTTCTCAATTTGTGTGAGCTACTAACAAACTTTGACGAGTTAAGTTACTGACCAGTTTTGCTCGAGAATGAGAGAAGTGCTGTCGGTGAGCGTACAATTCGCCGCGAGATGGGTTGCGCGTGGATACCACCAACGAGTTTGTAGTCCACAAGCCTGAGATTACTGTGCACGTAATACCGCCCGTCGTTTTACAGTGGTGCAGGGAACGGTCGCTGTTGGACTCGAGAACAATATTGAAGTGCATCCCGCGGAGTGAAGAATCACGCTGCGTCTAGCTAGCGTTACTTACAGTACTGCGTTACTGCGTTACTGCGTTGCTCGAAAGACGATATAACAGATATCTAACCAAGTAATCTACAGCTGGTTTATAAGTCTCAAAACGTGCAAAAATTCANTCGAAAGACGATATAACAGATATCTAACCAAGTAATCTACAGCTGGTTTATAAGTCTCAAAACGTGCAAAAATTCAGTACCTAGTAATATACCGTAATTTCATTTTCCATTTACGCGTTTGAATTAGACCGAAATTTCGCCGAGATATTTCTGGCCCAAGAATAGTAACGCAGCCCGTTCTCCAAGTCCATACAGCCAGTCAAATGTAATGTTGGTGATTTTAGTTAAATTAAATAAATACCTCGAAGAAATCTGCACGAAACATTGGGGGCCATACTCGACCTAGGATTGCTATACATCAAAGTACCACTATTTAGTAGAGATTCGGATTTATTTTTAAACCAAAGCGCTAAATGTAGGTTGAATCTTTTTATTTTTGAGATGGAACTTTTTTTGTACACACAAAACATTTAATTTATTTCCTCCAGGAGAGCTTTCATATTATACAGGTAGTTTAAAACTAATTTAAATTACGACTGATAATTTTGTGCACACGACTTACGACTAAAGTGCGGTTTCTTACTTATTGCACAGCAACACTGTTGATAAAAGTCATGTTTTGAATTGAACATTAATAAAATGTATTGGCGGGTTTGCGCCCATCATTACTATCACAGATTTGTGTCACGTGAGTTGATATACTACGTAATAGAATCACATGGATATTATAGTATTCGTTGCGAAGTATGGAGCCAAATTCTTGCCATTCCCAATCAACTGAAAGGTACTACTTATCGACAGATAGTCTTTGCTGCCTTAAGTCAATGTTGTCAGAAATATTTGTATAATATATTGTACGTAAGTGTTTTCAGNGACAGATAGTCTTTGCTGCCTTAAGTCAATGTTGTCAGAAATATTTGTATAATATATTGTACGTAAGTGTTTTCAGCTGCCTGTCAAGCAAATGAGAATTTATAACGGCAAACAAAGCAGAGTTGGGTAAGTTCATTCAGCGGAGTAGGCCTACATAATATTTTTTGTGGCATTAGGCAAATTTTTTATGTTTCAATATTTTTAATTGCTGTCACCGCTAATGAAGCTACGCAAGTAACTGCTATAGGATTAATAAATATAGCAATCTGTATATTATTTTTGTTTCATAATAATGTTGACGCTATTTCTGAGCCCTGGTGACATTAATTTAGTCATAATAACCTTACTGCATGGGCTCGTGCAGTGTGATAACGTATTTTTAGACAACCAATTTGGTCCGTATAGTAACTGCATGCCCTAACAGGGGCATGACATTTCCTATTTAAATTTTGCAGCTACCAGCCGGCAGGCAGTGCCCTTGGGCGGCCCTCTCAAGGGAGCTCGACAAATTTCTTTAATATATTCATTTTTCATATGAGGTACACCATAACTCGCAGTAATCAACACATGCATTGGAGGTGAAGTCAATTCAAGATAAGTTGCAATTCATAACAAACTTATTTATAGTTCTGTTATTTTCGGTTTAATAAACGTTCAGTCCTCATAAAATAATAGTTTTTTTTTTCATTAACAGCTAGGGCTTGGGCGCCATTTGGGCATTCGATTATTTGCTTTAAAATGTTTCTTGGAAGCTAAACTTTTTCGACCGTTGGCATTAGGCCACCGATCGGCGAATGTGCTCTTAGTGGACATAAATAACCGTTTGAGCCACATGCCTAGTAGGTTATTGCACGAGGTCTGGACGGTGTAATGTGCCACGTTTCCAACAGACGCCACAAAAGTTTTAAGGGGATTAAGAATTTATTAACGAGAACGTGGTTTTAACACTGGATTTAAAGTTAGTACTTCGTATGTATAGCCAGTGGGATCAGTGGCTGTGGAGCGTGACTATGCATAGTTAAAGTTCTCGGTAGGCGGCAGCGTAGTTGTTTGTTTGAACGAAGACGGTAATTTGCATATAATCTGCATAGTGTTTGTATACTACAAATTTGTTAGCAGTGTTCATCGACAACACCAGCTACGTAATGCAGCTTTCACTCGACGCAAGATACATGCAAAACCCTTGCAAGATGACACTCTCATACTAAATCTCATGTGAGAATATCTCGTGCAACGCAGACTTCATATGCAAACAAGAGATAGTGAATGTCCCATTTTCAGGAGAATTTTGCACAACACGAGTGGTTATACTAATCGTTCTCTGCTAGCCATGTGATCATCTATCAACCAGAGGGGTAGGCGAAGAGCAGAGAATATAGCTGTGTGAAGAGGAATCAGGCGAAAAATATTCATTGNATTTGGTCCGTATAGTAACTGCATGCCCTAACAGGGGCATGACATTTCCTATTTAAATTTTGCAGCTACCAGCCGGTAGGCAGTGCCCTTGGGCGGCCCTCTCAAGGGAGCTCGACAAATTTCTTTAATATATTCATTTTTCATATGAGGTACACCATAACTCGCAGTAATCAACACATTCATTGGAGGTGAAGTCAATTCAAGATAAGTTGCAATTCATAACAAACTTATTTATAGTTCTGTTATTTTCGGTTTAATAAACGTTCAGTCCTCATAAAATAATAGTTTTTTTTTCATTAACAGCTAGGGCTTGGGCGCCATTTGGGCATTCGATTATTTGCTTTAAAATGTTTCTTGGAAGCTAAACTTTTTCGACCGTTGGCATTAGGCCACCGATCGGCGAATGTGCTCTTAGTGGACATAAATAACCGTTTGAGCCACATGCCTAGTAGGTTATTGCACGAGGTCTGGACGGTGTAATGTGCCACGTTTCCAACAGACGCCACAAAAGTTTTAAGGGGATTAAGAATTTATTAACGAGAACGTGGTTTTAACACTGGATTTAAAGTTAGTACTTCGTATGTATAGCCAGTGGGATCAGTGGCTGTGGAGCGTGACTATGCATAGTTAAAGTTCTCGGTAGGCGGCAGCGTAGTTGTTTGTTTGAACGAAGACGGTAATTTGCATATAATCTGCATAGTGTTTGTATACTACAAATTTGTTAGCAGTGTTCATCGACAACACCAGCTACGTAATGCAGCTTTCACTCGACGCAAGATACATGCAAAACCCTTGCAAGATGACACTCTCATACTAAATCTCGTGTGAGAATATCTCGTCCAACGCAGACTTCATATGTAAACAAGAGATAGTGAATGTCCCATTTTCAGGAGAATTTTGCACAACACGAGTGGTTATACTAATCGTTCTCTGCNCAAGAGATAGTGAATGTCCCATTTTCAGGAGAATTTTGCACAACACGAGTGGTTATACTAATCGTTCTCTGCTAGCTATCAACCAGAGGGGTAGGCGAAGAGCAGAGAATATAGCTGTGTGAAGAGGAATCAGGCGAAAAATATTCATTGNTCTATCAACCAGAGGGGTAGGCGAAGAGCAGAGAATATAGCTGTGTGAAGAGGAATCAGGCGAAAAATATTCATTGTGAAGAACTCTCTGTTTAATAGTCACCACTTTAAAACAGCAAGTGTTAATGATATTTGATGGTTAAGATAATACGAGACCATCAACTTTTCTCATGCAAGGAGGTATTTTGCTCCAAGTTTGATCTGTGGACTTGTCATTGGATTTTCCTGATAATCTCGCAAGAGATTTCTCATGAGAGATCTCGTACGAAATCAATCTTGAGTCGTGTATAAGTAGCTTAAGCCTGAAAAACACATTAAATACTATTCAGCCGTTTTCCGGTATTACTTCTTCCCGAACTGAAATAATTGATAAATGCTATTATTCCTCAAAAGTTTTTACTCAACTTAAATTCAGAGGTTTACTTCAAAGAAACATTTCAAACACAGTTAGAAAATGANTTCCTCAAAAGTTTTTACTCAACTTAAATTCAGAGGTTTACTTCAAAGAAACATTTCAAACACAGTTAGAAAATGAAGTAATTAGTCTCTCGTTATTAATTTACAACTCGTTACTATGTATATGTGTACTTTAACAGGTTACTGATAANATGAAGTAATTAGTCTCTCGTTATTAATTTACAACTCGTTACTATGTATATGTGTACTTTAACAGGTTACTGATAATCGCGCAATTATAAGGCACAGGTAAACTGATCTATTATTGGTCTGAAATTACTATATCCCTGAAAAAGAAGCTTCATATTTAGGTGACATTGATATCAGGTTTCATAAAATCGGTAACTTTGTTTGCATACCCGGAAAATTTCAATAATTATTTGTAAAATGTAAAAAAGTATAATTTGGTAGATATTTTTCCCATAGTCGGTAGTTTTGTTTCTTTAAATTTTCGCATAAACAAAGTGCTAGTANGTATAATTTGGTAGATATTTTTCCCATAGTCGGTAGTTTTGTTTCTTTAAATTTTCGCATAAACAAAGTGCTAGTACTTCGTTTAAAAATCGGACGTGGATTTTGAAATACAAAATTATATTATTATTCGGTTTACGCAAATAATTGTAAACGTGGAAGCAGTATCAAAATATATATAAAGCGGTTCTCTTCAACACGCGCGCGTACACACACACGCGCGCGCATGCTCTATGCGGAAGCTACGGGGAATTGAACTTGTAAGTCTTCATATCCTGACGCAAATACTCGCCTCCCACCAAGGCGAACCGGGTTCAATTACAGGCGGAGTCGCGGGGATTTCCATATGTAAGAAACATGGCAGACGTTGCCATTGGCCGGCGGGTTTTCTTGGCGTACTCCCGCTTTCTCCGTCCCAGAATTCCTCCGCTGTTCAATCTTTACCTCACTGCGCCTTCAACAGAGCTCAATACATATAGTTGTTCAGCGCCGACTTTTATATGAATAAAATACTGTTACCAATTTGAATCGAATCAAAATGCATTATAAAATGATTAGAGGAAGTATACAAGCATTTCAAAGCATGTGTACNTAAAATACTATTACCAATTTGAATCGAATCAAAATGCATTATAAAATGATTAGAGGAAGTATACAAGCATTTCAAAGTATGTGTATGTAAACAGTCTTCTAACCTCAAAACTTATCCATGACGTTTTACGATAGTTTTATTGACAGTTCAGTGTTGGGGCACGAAGTACTGGTTATGCGCAGCTAACGTGATCGCTCTACCCCATATTAACTCGACGGTACTTACACATTGTTTTCCACGCGCTCCACAACGAAGGCTTCGCAACACGACCCCACATAACTCAGAGTACGAAACCTTGCAAGTAGTTAACGTGGCCGTATTGCACAGGTTTCCTGAAACAGAGCCTTTCAGCACTTAACTTCCTAAGCGTGGTTCATTCACGGTTACTTCCAACTTTTCGGAAGCCCTGCTAAAGTTCTACTTCCAGGATATTCCTCCACCTCGTGCAAACAATGGTTAACCTAGTCTAGAAACTACGCCAAAGGGAAAACACGCCGCATTCGTGCGCAGTCGGTGTAATAATATTTTGCAAGAGAACTATTTCTTACCAGGTATTGCCAACACATATATTTTCTCCCTGTTTTCATTCGTATTAAATATAAATGAAATATAGTAGTATACAGATAGAATATAAGTCAAAGTTCAATTGACCAAAAATGAGATACTTTGACGTTAACACAAGCATAAAACACTTGTGATACATGACATATGTAGGAAGCAACCAAGCATATCATACATGGGGTAATTTTTCAAAGACTTAATTTAAAAAGTGTGAAGAAATCGTGAATGAACTATATTGTTTATTGCTCACGCTGTTAATAAGTTTCGTTAAATTCCGAAGAAATAGGGGGGGGGAGGGGCTAACCAGATACACTCATCAAATTACCGAAAATACTTCTGTGTATTCATAAGCTTTCGGCAAACATACTCTCACCGTAACTATAAGGGGCCGAACTGAACAATATCTACAATATCTGCACCAAACCCAGAAATTATGTTACGTCAGTATAAATCACTTGGGTAGTATTAACAACTAAAATAATAAGAAAACTTATTGGGATCTTCGGTCTGTTTCCAGGAGAAGTAATTTAATATGCNTAGTATTAACAACTAAAATAATAAGAAAACTTATTGGGATCTTCGGTCTGTTTCCAGGAGAAGTAATTTAATATGCCAATCCGCGGAGAGAAAGCGCTGGTGATGATTTGTGTTTAGACAATACATCACTCTTCCGTAACTTTCCGTATCGTACTACATACGTATTTAGTGGATCTTTTAAACGTGTCAATTTCTTTTTTACCCGTCCAAATTCCGAAGGGCGATGGAAGAAAAGTTTTACGCTGTTTGTAATACACGCTAATACGAAACGCAGTTTCTTAATATTAGGCTTTCAACAGACCGTTTTCCTTAATAACTGTATCTAACGTGGGCTCATATTCACAGTTGAAGTATAAAAAAGGGGGAAATGGTGGGCAAGGGAGGGGGGAAGGGCGATAATGAGGTCACGAATGAATTTTTAAAACTGTAGAGATTGTAATATTTAAATCAGTTTTACTAACTTTAATCAGTGTAGGTGTTATAAAAACAAATTTCACCAAATTTATGGTGTGCTAATATTTGTCAGTAAGTTTATATTATCGCAGTGCAGAAATATTTCCTTGCAGGTATTAATAACAATACAATAATTGTATTTTAATAATGTAAACTAATAATAGCTTGAGGTTTTCAATAACATATCTCAGGTCATGTCATAAAAACAATTTTACAAACTGAAAAGGCTNACTAATAATAGCTTGAGGTTTTCAATAACATATCTCAGGTCATGTCATAAAAACAATTTTACAAACTGAAAAGGCTGTTTCTTCCGAAATACTATTAAATGTTTTAATTGAAACGTTAATATAAACAAATCGGGAGTTAAAGTAAATTGCGCAGATAGGAAACTGAGATGAGAGATAAAAGAAAAGGATAATTACACTCAAAAATGGGCAGTATGTTAAAACATGTTAGAATTATGACTATTTTTTTTTACGAAATACATTTTATTCTGTTTCCCTTCTTTGTAGCAAAACAATGAGCGACTTTTCTTTATATTCAAAGGATTATATGGAAGTGGAATGACGGAAGTNACTAATAATAGCTTTAGGTTTTCAATAACATATCTCAGGTCATGTCATAAAAACAATTTTACAAACTGAAAAGGCTATTTCTTCCGAAATACTATTAAATGTTTTAATTGAAACGTTAATATAAACAAATCGGGAGTTAAAGTAAATTGCGCNATTTCTTCCGAAATACTATTAAATGTTTTAATTGAAACGTTAATATAAACAAATCGGGAGTTAAAGTAAATTGCGCAGATAGGAAACTGAGACGAGAGATAAAAGAAAAGGATAATTACACTCAAAAATGGGCAGTATGTTAAAACATGTTAGAATTATGACTATTTTTTTTTTACGAAATACATCTTATTCTGTTGCCCTTCTTTGTAGCAAAACAATGAGCGACTTTTCTTTATATTCAAAGGATTATATGGAAGTGGAATGACGGAAGTCCATTCATTCTGGCTTTTGCTTGCAGTGGGTCTTAGCCGAGTAGTCTCCTCCTCCCCCCCTCCTCCCCCCATTTTAAAAGTTTTTTCCAGTGGCAAGTTAACTAGGATTTTAAGGAGAGTTTGAATGCTTGGATACCGTTATTTAAAAAACGCAAAAATATCAAGAGCATTTAATAATATGACATTCATTCGTCTCTCACCTGCCACTCTTGACCTTTTACGAATGGATCCCAACGCTAAGTTGTTTTTCCATGAAATGCTCATTTCATCCCAAGAAGCAAACTGTAATTAGAGCCAATTATTTTACATCAACATGTCTACATGGAAGTTGGTTATCAGTGACAACAGANTACATGGAAGTTGGTTATCAGTGACAACAGACTATGAAGCTAATGAGTTTCATTGGATAGTCTATGTTTTAAAATTTCCTATATATTCTTCAGAATGAGAGTTCACACAGCCCTGCGCAAGTATACAGCAATGGTTTGTGGAGTGATGGCTGTCTCAGAGGGCTAGAATTTTTATAAGAGGAATCTTCAACTACGTGATTTCCAAGCCCCTGAGCTATCCTATTGATGTCGGTGAAGATATGAGCATCTGCTGCTCGCATATGACACGTCGTTTACTGAGGACAGATAGTTGACGGCTTTGGCGTGACAAAAAAAAAAATCTGTTAATAGTCTTTATATCTCATTCTCATGGCTAACATCCAGTCGACAAACTAGTGTGTAAAAATGTAAGATTGTATAACTGCCCTAGTTAGTATTGACCAAAGTCTTCCTTTGTTTTTAATAGCGAAATATAAAAAATTATCTTATCGTGTTTTCCTAAATTTTAAGTTTCAGTGAAGTAAACATAGATAAAAAAAATAAAAGGCAGGATTATGCAAGTAAAAAATTGTAGACTTTGACAGTTTTTTCCACAACTTTAGACGTGCAGTGTGTTTCAATTCCTAACCACCAAAACAGATTTTTTCAAGAAATAACGCAGTTTTCCACAACCTAGCAAATAACATATTCAAGCACGATTAAGAACTAAGATTACATTTATCATATAACAATGTGTCATAATATTCAAAACGAGAAGACACTTGTATGATGAGCATATACTCTCTCTTACATTCAAATTTTCAAGTAATTTTAGTTCTAAAGTGTTCAGTTTGCAGTTAAAATCTGTTGATCACAAGGAATTTACTTCAAAATCGTTAGGCATTTCTAAACATCAAAACACATTTCTAGCTAGTGTTAAACAAAGGAGTAACAACATTTGTTCAGTACAATGATTTTTAACAACGCTATTTCGAAATTTATTGTCATCTACATACTGCACGAAGGAAGCGCACATATTTGTCAACCTTTTCTGACCAAAAATTAAATAACGCTCTATTATGTTAACTTTCAAACATATCCTTTTGAATTTTGTAAATCAATAGGCCAGTAATTACAACAGAAGAAAAAACACGTTTTATCATATATTTATTATTTTTATATGAGTAAATAGTATGAATTCCGTGCACTGACTAGATGTTCTCAAAATAATAAAAAAAGGATTAACTCAGTTTTATTCTTTTATACTCAGTTTTATTCTTTTATACGTATGGCAATTCAAATAAAGCAATACTAATGACCCCCCCCCCCCNACGTATAAGCTACACAAGCTATAGCTTAGGGCCCCCACTTTCTTGGGGCCCCCCAAAAAAAATGTCCGAGTGAGCAATTGTCATATATACTTAAATATACTGCAGAATTATTTTTCCCAATGCCGCACGTTCGGAACGTCCCATAATCTTCACCCAAATTTTTTAGCGCGTCTTTTCGAAGAACAAAGCGCTATTGTGCATTTTAAAAGAACTTTTGTTTCTTTTTACCAGAGTTTGCATTTTTAAGTTTGTTATGAATAAAAATGATTTTAAGTTAAAGATTTATTATTTCATTATCTATATACTTCTTAATTGTATTTCAGTTTAACCCTCTAGGTATCCGAAAATCATATTTGGCACTGACATATAATATCTGGACTTATAAAGGACCCCATATCTCAAATAGCTTAGGGCCTTATCAAGTCTAAATCCGGTACTGCCCCGTATAACTTTTTTTTACAAACCCCGAGTGCTCTCTTAACAAAATCCGATTTACATACCTTGTTCCATCACATTACGGGAATATAACTGTTGCAGTGAAAGTTCCAGTAGTTCTAAAAAGTAATATGTAAGCATAAGGTTTTGTTTACCCTATATTCCAAAGCAAAGAGTAAAAATAATATTAAATATATATTTTAACTTTGATTTCAGGCATTTTCAGTGTTCTAAGTTGTATTTAAATGTCTTATATTTCCGAAGATATGGCATACCATGATGAATTTATACAGTACTGTGGCTGCAGTTTTAGAATTATTTACGTGATCAATTAAAATACTTGTAATATTAAATGTCTTCTTATAAAAGCCTAAATTTTAATCTCGAAGTTCCTCCAAAAGGCGTTCCTGACAAGTTAATTAATTCCCTCGTTATTCACTTGTCAGTATGTCCCAGGTTTAATTAAAAATGAGCGGGATTGTCCCTGAAAGAAAGGCAAATAAAAATACTAAAGCCATTATTTGTGGAATAAATATTTATTACATCAGTATCCAGTGAAGTTTTTTTATGTATTTTACAGTAATAATTTTATACAAAACGCAATTATAATCATTTGAAGAGTTCCCGGAATATATTGCTTTCAAAACAAATAAGACTTCCACGTGAAGGAGGAACAGTTAGATATAAGTTACTATAATGTCAGTTGCATCAACACAGTGTTCCTCCACCTACAGCACATAATATGCGTACATTTATGGCGCATTTTCTATGAAGCAACTGATGCAGTGCGTCTGACTTGCATGACTAACACACATTTATCTGTTTTTTTTTTTTTAGTGTCAGTTTTAAATTATTCGTGGTAGGCACACGACGCTATAAAAATTATTGTTGATCTTTAAAGACAATAAATCGTCTGACAGTATCATTTAATGTTTCTGTCTTCTGACACTATTGAAAAGGGTGATAATTAGAGGTGTCAACGGCAGAACGCGAAAACATCGTCGGGATCGCAGAGATGCTTCTGGTAAAGATTTTATGCTGTGGTGAAGCTACCACATGTCGCTGGATTGTGGTCAAGGAAGCCGCTGGCTCTGTTCGTGCCTATCTGACAGTCAAATGTTCCTCCTGATGGTATGGCGGTCCACCGTAGCATCCGCATGTTTCCATTGTTATCGAGCACAATTTGACTTCGAAGCCCGAACGGTTGAAATCGTTCGGAATTTGGCGTACCTAATCTTGCAGCATTTGTTATGTGGCCCTCTCTCAGGCTCCAGTAGTTGTTCGCATAGCTCTCTTGTCTATGCCCTGGGCATGCCATTCATCCATTCCTCACGCTTGGCAATTATCATGCGTTTCACATCACATGCATTGTTCTGATGACTGTTTGGCTCTCCAGGCCTCGCTGTTAAGAACCGCTTAAATCTCTTCACTTATTGTGAAGACTGTTTATATGCGCCACATTACGAGCGATGGCAGTGTCCTCTTACAACGTAAACGCATTCGCCATCGCATGAAACCTTTATCGTTTGCTTATCATATTTACTGTCTTTCATGGCTATCTACTGATTTGTACAGGATACGCAAATTTTCAAGGCAATGGGTGTACATGTACTTTACTTTTGAAGGTAGCACATTCACCAAAAAGGGTGGACGAAAGGGGCTATCGATAAATAGATTTTTGTTAAAATTAGAATCTTGGAGCATGCCAAGTTTGGTCCAACTTGTTAAATGGGTGCTGTAAATTTTAAAAGGCTCTATTTCTAAAATAAATGTCTGAAGTATTTAATTGACATAAACTCAGGTATTCTGATTGCCATAGGAGTTTTATTACACAAACTTTGGTGGAATTGCTCTAGTAGTTCAAGTAACTATGTATATAGGGGACGAGAGGTAATTAATTAGTATATTATAAAACGTTCACCTTATACACTACTGGGACATCAAGTATACTGCCAGAATATCAAATTTTATTTAAATTAGTCATTAAATAAGTTATATCGCCCTTAAATTCAGAATGGCCACCTATTTAAAAACATTAATTTGATATGGTTGAAAACTGAAAAATCTGAAGCGTAGTTACTAGATACTATAAGTATGTCATGTTTAGTAAAACTCGTTGCAGATATTCAAAACAAATATTTTTTTTTTGGGCAACGCAGAGATACGTAATGACACATACACAGTTCGGGCGCGCTTTGCAGGTGCATTTGTATCGTTGTTGCACACCGCGCCACTGGATTTCGTGAGAAGAGTTACCGGGACAATAACGACCTTTTCTGCCCGAAAACTTCTGAGCGGCTTGTACAATTCAATCCATCCCTCTTCCCCTCCTCTCAGGTTAGGAAAACGTAATTAAAACCAACACGAGCACGCACACGTGCGGAGCGAAGCTTCGGCTCTCTGAATGTGATGACTTTGCTGGTAGTTGGAACGGGTCGAGTACTTTGTTTGAGGAGCATCGACCTCGGTCCTCGACCCGGGCACAATTGATATATAGTCGTGGAAATAAGTACTCGTACAATGTCACCTGCAAAACAAATTATTATTTTTACCTTAAATGAGAAAACATAGACAGGTACGAGATGGCCCAGTTGCATGGCCTGCCCCGTCGCCGGACCCCAATCCATTAGATTTCTACCTGTGGGAGAGAGCACTTGAAAGGTGTCGTGTATACGGAGCCCATCTCGGACGTGCAGACACTGGAACAACACATCCATGCTGCCTGTGACGCCATTCGGATGCAGGATGGCACACGTGAACGTGTGCGGCAGTCGCTGCTGCACGCGTACACACATGCTTAGAGGCCCGTGGGGGCCACTTCGAACAGCTCGTCCAACAGTGGTCTCATGACAGTATGTCGTGCACTGCATTGCACTGTATAGGAATGATGAATGAATACATGGTCTCTAGCATAGAAATCATGCATTTCCTGACACATGTCCACATGGCCTTTTTTGCTCCTTATCCTCTCATGGATCGTATCCTGCACACACACACACACACACACACACAGAGATCAGCCAGTGTTTGGACAGGTGGTTGATGGTAGTACAAACGTCGTCCCATCATATCCAATGTGTGTTCAAAAGGGGACGGATCTGTTATGAAACCCTTTTAAGTCAGTTCAGATAGTAGTTGAAGAAAGATTTTTGTCACTTTTATTTACAATCAAGATCTTTTAATGTTTTTTAGTTCATTAAAGTGTTATAATTTATTTAGTTTTTTTTTTTTTTTACTCCAACACGTCCGTGCTTTTCATAACCCTTCAGACTAAAGTTTTTTTTAGGACTTAAACTGAATTTAACAAAATCACCTTGCCGGCCCGAAAATACTATTTTCATAGAGTTTATCCTATTTTCGGAAAAAGGTTGGTATTTTCCCCAGAATTACTGTCAACGGAATTATGTACGGTATAAAAGCATTGTCTTGGATATCGCCTACATCTAGGGTCATAGAAACCGACATCCAGCTGCCTGTTTGCCAAAGCAATTTATTTAGTCACTGTACTCGTACTGTAGATGTCTGTTATTAAGAAAATTATCAGTTAATTTCTTTAGTTCTGTCTGGGCATCAGAGAATGCAACTGTATAGATTTTTCAATTTGTTTTTCAGTATGTAGACTACATTTTACTAAAAATGTTTAGTAATATCACAACTGTAAGTTGTGAACTAGTAGATTATAATTCAATAAATTACGAAAGCATTAATTTTTTTTTGTCAGCAATTAGAAAGTAAGTTCAATGGTTTTTTTTTTTTTTTTTTTTATCTAAATCTTGCACGACTGTTATTAGTAAATTCCCTAAGCTTGTTACCAGCACTTTTCATAATTTTTCCTTAGGAAATTTGTGTACCGACAACCATGTCACTACTAGGCCATCTGAGTTATACAGGCTGGTGGCTAGTAGGATACTTTGTTAATTTATTTTGGTGCAGACTAAGGGCACCTGTGGTTGTTGCATTAGGGGTAAACAAATACTCGTATTCTCCGTTATTTAACACACCAGTATTTTATTTGTCTGAAGGTAACATAGGTATTTACACACACTGGCGAGACTGAGTCCCCCTACAAGTCGTAGGCTTGAAGGGCTGGCGGGCTGAATACTATGCGTCGGGGAAGGTTGTTGTAGGAAGACGTTTCTCTACTTATCTGTGACTGCGGCTTTTGGTGAGTTGTCTTCGTTGGTAGCTAAGGCATGGCGAGTTGGGTGGCCCATTGTCAGGCCCTCGGACTGGCTCTCTTTGGCATGTTGTACTCAGCTGGCTTCTTTCTGCGGCTTTGACTGACTCTCTCGGAAGTCCAGGATTGGTTTCCCGGGACTTGTGCTTTCTTTGCGACCTCGGACGGCGTTACTCGTAGGAGAGCGCGTCTCTTCGTCTGCGTCGACGTCCGCAACGATCCGGCTCGCATTTCTGACTTCCCTACCTCGGAAACTGCCACTATGTTTTCGGAAATGAACTCATAAGTTCTCGGCACTTCTACTGGGTTTATCTCGGAAATTTACACATGAAGTTTCGGCTGTGCCTGGGTTCTCTCCTCGGTGGTGTCACTATTGGCTTACTGACTGACTGCTTGCCTCGTCACCATTCGGTGCACGACAACGTCTTCTCGGGGAATGGCGCCTCTCTGTATGGGGCTGCCACTCGCTTCCGGGAATTTACTCATATTCTCGGTACTGTTCCAGTCACCCGACTAACTACTCCCGTGTCTGCTTCACCTCCCGTTTCGGCTGCACCTATCTACTCCCGTCTCGGCTGGCGATAATTGACTCTGCCGGGATCCGAACCAGGCCTCGACTGCCTCACCCGACTGCCTACTCTCTGCGTGCGATATGTCTGCCTGGCTGACTGACGCTGGTCCGGCACCTCTCGACGCCTCTGAACAACTCCGAACAACTGATCCCGAACAACTGACTGTGAACTGACCGTACATCACTACCTGGGCCGGGTCCGAACTCCGGCCTGGTGATACGACTGCCTCCCGCACTAACTGCCTCCTCCGCCTAGCATCGCGGCTGCCGAACAACTCCTTCCCGTCTCGGCTGAACAACTCTCCCTTTCCTTGGCTGTCTCGTGAATTTATCCCGCCTCCCGCTATATTCAAGTTAGCTGTCAGCAGTTTCTCGAGAGAGAAATCGGGAAATCCCCTGTGTACCTCGCGCGTTTTTTTTTTGTAGTATTTCGTGTCTCGTCAGCTGCTTGTGCACTCCAACTAGGGTGGAGGGAGGGTGTGGTAGGACATTTAGGGGATTCCTGTGAGCTGTGTCTGCATTAATTCTCGTCGGGGGCACCCTCTGATTCCTTCGTCATGGGCTTATATCAGCTATTTCTAGGGACCTACCCTGTTTCTCTCGACTTCGGTTCTTCCCCGTGGCCCTTATACGTCGGGACAGCCCCGAGGATATTCCGCTCAGGGTGTGAATACAGCGCAATGCCTATCCCATGTACCCGTCAACCAATACTCGGCTTTGTTACAAATACTTCATAAGGTATTTGCTTCATATAATACAGCGGAACTGAATTAACATAGTCTATATTTGTTCAAGCAAGTTACTTAATTTATGGGGGAAAACATTTACACAATGTCAGCTAAAAATCATATGCTTTCATAAACATTAAATTTAATTTTACTGCAGTCAGTTATATCGGCAAATGTAGTTTATACCCGCTACAATACTATATATTTCCGCCGCTAGATGTCTGTCACTTGGCCCGAAAACGCGAATACGACGGGCCGGCCATAAGACCCCGTTCTAATGGGTCTGGATGGTGATATTCTTCGCGAGCAAGATGCCGTGGCATACTGATCTGCCTCTTAACACGCAGACTTCTGCCTACCCAGTCTGTTGTGTGGTCCTTTCAAGCACCAAGTACCGACTACAAGCGCCGCCTAAATACATGTTGCAGTTAGGTTTCTGTGGCGTCTCCTTAACCATTTGCATTGCTCGATTAGTATTGGAAATGGATGACACCGTATGGGTGCTACCACCTTCCATGCCCAACAGAGTATTTGAGCAATTGTCATACGGAGTTCTGAAACACGCGGTCAGTTAAGTAGTATGGCGACCAGAATTGTTGAAGGAAAAATGTTGCTGTGTGCGTATTGTGTCTTTGTCGTTAAAATTCACAGCCACCAAATGGAGGTGTCTCATTTACTAACTTTGACAGGGTGTTTGTACAGCTGTGGGCGATAATCCTCCAAATTTAAAGTGTGCAAGTGGTCGAGAAAGTTTGGGAAGAAGTGTCTGGCCCTCTTCCTGTCCGACAGTAATAGCAACTCCCCTTTTAGAGACCAGTGGTTGCACGCTCTAATGCTTCTAGTGAGAAGAGCTTGTCACACGTTACTGTAGTATTATAACATGGCGCATCGCGCAATGACAGTAGTTTAGCGTTCTTTCCGGGACAGTTCGTCGCGAATTATAAATGGTTAGCGTCTCACTGCTGCCGCAAACTTTTAGAAGCACCAAGTCACAGGAGAGGGTGGGAATCTTTAAATTCTCCTTCCATAAACCATACATGAATATTTCACAATTAATTTCAGTAATATGAAAGTACACGAAACGATTCATAGGATAGTGTACTAATGTGGATATATGCACTGTACCAAACAGTGTGGAAGCTTATATAAGAGCCATCTCTGCATTATAAAACACTGATAAAATAGGGATGAAATAGTGGACACAGTTTCACCCAAGAATGTTAAAAAATAACAATTTGAAATATCTGTAATATGCAAAAGTCATTATATATCAGTCGACATTTTCTTATGAGCATACACAACAAAATATTACTTGCAACTATAATCATAATTCATTATGATGTGTAATTCTGATTTAATTGGCTTTAAACAGACAACACCAATACACGCTTGAATAATAAATACTGGACACATCTCAAGCAGCTACTTCCACGATTGCACTTGTTGACGAATGCCACCTGTTCGCATCAATTTTATTTAAACTTTCTGTGACAATTAGGCTAGAGCATGAGTAAACGTACGTGTAATAGCAGAACGAGGTAAATTACTGACACTGTGTTTATATTAATATTCAGTTTATTTTTGAAGAAGTCTGAGATACGTGATATATGGTGTCCCATCCTATGCCCGTACGGGTTGTCAGCTACATGATACGGGAAATCCCGTACAATACGACTCTATTGGCAATTTGATATAAAGTGACACAAACCATTAATAAAATACGAAAAATTTAACCTGGCAAATTTATTTATTTTAGTCTTGAAAGTTTGTCCACTTGGCGAGTGACCAGAGAAATGTGGATTAAGTCAGGAAAATCGAGACTTTTGAAAAAGTAAAAGTAAAGGAATATTGTTTGAAATCAGAATTAAACTTTTAATACTTATACATAGATACCTGTTTTTCGTGAAAAGCAGGTTAGATTTGAATATCATCCTATAGTTCGACTTTTGTTATTCGCTGTGTGTCTTTGCAAAGATAATGTGCTAGTGGCTGCTAGTAAATGCCATGTTTGGATGACTTTTTTCCATGGACTCGGTGATGAATAAATCAAACACGGCAATCGGTAATTATCCAGAGTAGCGGCTTTTCTGAAGGAAACGTCCTATACCAACAAAAGTAGCATTAATGGGTTCTGCGCAGCTTACCTTGTTGATATTCAGGAGGGCGTAATGTTAAAATAAGTAGAATGTATTAAATAAAATAGTTAAAAGTACGAGCAGTTCGCCGCTTTGTTTACGTCGGACGCCATGATTTTTGGTGAAGTAATGCATTAATAACGTGAAAAAATGCGCATCGTGCCGTCACCTTATTGGCTGTGGGGTCTGTAGACATCATCGTCACAGAATTTTACGTGGAAGTTGAGAAGCCATTAGTTGCACTTAAGACACGAGGCAGTGCGGTTGTGTTGCGGGCGTGAGTTGTGACGTCCGAATCCGACTGTGCGAAGGCTTGTGATTTAAGAATGGAGGGTGCAAAAACGAGTGCTTCTGTGCGTAATATTCGCCTATGTGGCAGGTGTTACTAGGATGTTTTAGTGGTTTGTGGTTTTTTTTTTGTTGATTGAGTTAAGTTGCACGACAGTTGAATGGGTCGAGGACATTGTACCCGCTGCCTACCTAGGTGAGTTGATTCATGTACTTCTGGTGTGTTTTATTGTTACTTTAAAACCTTAAAATCCTAGATTGGACTAAAATCCAAGGTTAGATTAACACCCTACAATCCTAGGTTAGATTAAAACCCTTTAATCCTAGGTTACATTAAAACCCTACAATCCTAGGTTAGTTTAGAACTCTACAATTCTAGGTTAGTTTAAAAATGTAAAATAGTGATTCACTCATCGTGGAGCTAGGTTCTGTTAGGTTAGGTGGGCACATATTACGAAATTAGTCATACGTTAATGCCCCTAGTATATTCGTGTTCTGCGTANTGGGTGGGCACATATTACGAAATTAGTCATACGTTAATGCCCCTAGTATATTCGTGTTTTGCGTAATTAGTAGAGTGGAAATATACTACTTTTCTGGTTTTTCTTTTTACAGAAAAGCCGCTACTGTGGATAATTACCAATTTGAGTTTTATTTGTAAACGTTTTACAACCTTTCAGGTTGCTGTAATGATAAACACATCAATGAAGGAAAGGGGTATTTTTATCTGCAACAAATGAGCGACACAACTGCATTCAACCAAAAACTGTCACACCTGTGTCAAAAAAAAAAGTGAGCGCGCAAGGCATTTGATAAGCTGCGAGGGTTGATGGGCCTTATAATGCTAATGGTCCATTCNTCATACGTTAATGCCCCTAGTATATTCGTGTTCTGCGTAATTAGTAGAGTGGAAATATACCACTTTTCTGGTTTTTCTTTTTACAGAAAAGCCGCTACTGTGGATAATTACCAATTTGAGTTTTATTTGTAAACGTTTTACAACCTTTCAGGTTGCTGTAATGATAAACACATCAATGAAGGAAAGGGGTATTTTTATCTGCAACAAGTGAGCGACACAACTGCATTCAACCAAAAACTGTCACACCTGTGTCAAAAAAAAAGTGAGCGCGCAAGGCATTTGATAAGCTGCGAGGGTTGATGGGCCTTATAATGCTAATGGTCCATTCTGCGAGGAACTAAAGGAAGTCTCGAACAACTTGTCATGCAGAACTTAAACCATGTGGAATTTACCTAGACAAAGATCAGTGTGTGGTCAAAAATTAATTTTTTTAATGTGGTCCAGTGTAGCTTTTTATTAGCTTCATAGACCCGAGCTATACTGGAAACGGGTAGAAAACTCTGTTTGCATGTTTAGATTTACTCTTGAAGCATGCATGGTCATTGCAAACGTGCGAGGATTTAAAGAAGTACACTTGAAAATGCTGCTCGCACTGTCCCGTCACATTTATCTATTTTTTTCAGACAACTATAAAAAATCAGGGACATATTTTTACTAATAAATGTTGTTATACTTTCAATATTTTGTTTTCAAACCTAAATACATAGCTTATGTATGTTCTTCGATGAATCATGTAAATTATGTTGACAATTTTTTTTTACAAAATTAAAATTTAGATTTAGTTTTAATACTGTTTATACTCCAGTGTGTATATTTAAATGATTTGTTCTTTAAAACAATTTTATGCATACAAGTTTATTTTCCTGGTACTTGTATTTCATATTAACTGGTAATAGGAATATTATTTTATGTTATTAATTAAAGCTTCGGAAATTGTTTACTTGAAAAACTAATGACTGATAAAAATATTTTTTCGACAGTATTAACATTAAGCTATATACAAAAAATTAATGTATTACTTTTCAGTACAGAAATAGTTTGTGGCACTAATTAATTTACATTGCCCTTTTTTATTCTGAGTTGTCTTGTTAACCCCAATTGAAACTGGCAGTTGGGTTTATGTTCCAGTGCGCACCCCACAAAGAGGCGCGTGGTTCGGAAACTAGTGGAGGAGGGCCGGCTGGAGATAGTGACCGGAGGCTGGGTCATGACGGATGAAGCCACTGTGCACATGTATGCTATGTTGGACCAGCTAATTGAAGGTGAGCGCATTGCAACTGCACAGATTCTGCTTTACGAAGGTATCATTTTGAGGTGTCGCTGCCAGTGGCGTAGTGCAAAATTTTCACTTGTAAACACCTAATAATGCAAGTCACGCCCACATCAACTAAAGTTCCAAGATTTTTTTGTCTGTAAAAAAAACGAGAGTCTTTAAGATGAAAATGATTACTGGCATTTTTACATATTTGTATCTGCAGCTATAAAATTGTGGAGGCATGCACATTGACAATGCATTGTCACATTGTATACAAGACTTCTTCCAACATTAATATCAGGGAACCGTTATTCTCATCACAAACAACACACAATCACAAAAATGCCATCACATTCCTTTCTGATACTAAAATTTAAGAAAGGTGATGCTTTCATCATTATTTTTCTGTGTGATGATGTCCTTTTCATCTGAACAGTGAAGAAAGTTATTGTATTCAGATTGTCCCCTGCCTTGTCCCCCAAAATATACCCAGCAGTTACCACAACCGAATGCCAGCATTGACAGGCATCTCACCTAAGATCGGTACAGGCACAAAAGAACAAATGGAAAAACTCGACTGCTGCTCTTCTGTACCACACACATACGTAACCAAAGTTAACACATGGCTTGCACTTTAAAAATGGAGATTAATAAATTTTTAAATATATTTTTGCAATGGAATGCTAGGTATCTCAGCATTTATGCTATGCCATTGGTCACTATTGTGCCTTAAAAAAGAGGCTGCCAGATAAACCACAGTATTGTGGTCAAATTCTAGGTCTGTAGCTTGATGAATGTGAAAATGTGTGATGTACATAGAATATAGATTTGAGAACATCTAAACATTTCAATGTCTCATCATCATTAATTGACCTAAACAAATACTGCAGCGTAACTTCCATTCTTGTTGTGCTATCTTGACATGTTTATGTGCCTTTATTGTGTGTGCACGAAAATACTTTGTACACAGTTTTAAATCTGGTTATTGTTTATGTTCATCTGATTACAGCATTTTGTAATCAGAAGATACAGATTCTTTTAAAATTCAAGAAATGTTAATGATACAGTCTCGTACATAATCAGAAAATATAATAACTTTCCTTAAAATTTAATTCCTTTCTGTGCTGATTTGCAGAACTCTTAGAATATTACCATGATGTTCTTTATCGTGGGAATGATCTGGGATTCATAATAATTACTATTTAATTTGAAGTATTTTAATGATTACTATATATTTACGATAGAATTTTCTGTTATCATATCACATACATTATGTGACACCATTCTAATGCTAGAGGCATATTATATTCAATAAGTCATTAGAGATAATGCCAAAGATAGTAATTTTATGGAAATTTTTTCCAAAATTAAATTTGATTTCAAATGTGTAACTGAACAAAGGTAACAATTTTTGTATTCATGTTTCAGAGTAACGTAAATATGATAGCATAAGCACATCTTTAGTACCTATTATTTTAGAATAAGTAAAGTTTATATTAAATTCTCATAATGGTTTCCTTTGATGTACTATTTTCTGAAAATAATTTAATTTCTGTTGTTTGCATCCTGTGATACACATTTTACAATCAAGCACAATAAAATGACTGCTCAAGTAGCTGGTTACAAATTATGTTATAGAGCTACACTTATTTTCTACTTTTTTGCCCACTGTCTACTCTTCCGAGTGGAGTGGAGTGGAGTGGAGTGGGGTGGGGTGGGCTAGTGTGGTGTGGAGTGATTTGGATGGCTCTGAACATTGAGGACTTGATAGCCAATGAGGGTGAAACGAGGCAAATATGGAGTAGCGCCGGAATGTAAAGGTGGGGGAAACGGGAAATTCCCTAGAAAACCTGCAGTATCCTCAGATTCCTACATGCAAAAATCCGGAAGCGACCCCGCCAGAAATCGAAGCCTGTTCGCCTATGTGGGAGGCGAGTAATCTAACCACTAAACCACAATTGCCCCTATACTCTTCCCAAGTCATATGTAAAAATTAACATTGCCATGGATTTACAATAGGTATGCATTGTTATGTTTCCATTACACCATTTCTTACTGTCCATTCATTACTAAGAAAATTAAGTCCATTTCACTGTCCATCAGATTAAACATCAACATTTAAATTGGACATGAACTTTTTTTCGTAATTCACAACCAATAGTAGCCTATTGCATATATGACACTCAATGTTTACATTAAACTATGTTCAAGTGGGGCAGGAAGAATTTATGTTTGTTTTTTCCAGGAGTTGATTTCTTAGGGAAGAAGAAGCATATTTATTAAATTAACAAACATTTGCCTGGAATGAAATTGAGAAAGAGGGAGAAAAATATGTGTGTGCATATAACACAAATGGAGTGAGAAAGCACAATACAGCAAAAGCAAATGAGAAAACACAATAGAGAGCAAGAGAGAGAGAGAGAGAGAGAGAGTGGTTTGGGAGGCTCTTAACATGGAGCTCTTGAGAGCCGATGAGGATGAAGCAAGGTGAGTATGGAGAAATGCTGAAATGCAAAGGCAGGGGGAGGGAAACTGGAGATCCCAGAGAAAACCTGCCAACCAACGGCATCGTCCAGCACGATTTCCACGTGTGAAAATTCGGTGTGACCCCGCTGGGAACTGAACCTGATTCACCTTGGTATGAGGTGAGTTCTAATAGCAGCTATACCACCGTAGCCCTGAGAGAAAAAAAGTGTGAGCAATAGATAGATGGATAGAGAGAGAGAAAGAGAGAGAGAAAGAGAGAGAGAGAGTGTGTGTGTGTGTGTGTGCAAGCTAGAGCATGTGACCTAGATCAAGAGTGAGCTACTGAGAGCATGCACGTTACAGCAAAAGCGAGCTAGGGAGCTAGTGTCTGGTCGAGGTATTGGTTGTCTGTCTGTGTGCAGGTGAATGTGTGTGTGACCTTGGCTGGTAGTTTAACTGGAATATGGGAGCAAGCTTTGTCCTCCAATCTGACAAACCAAGATGGCTACATTCTCTGCTGAATGGTTCATCGGTAGCTTGGAGAATCCATTTCAGTGAGTGGGTGAAGTTTAGGGTACACTGAGCACCTACTTTGCTTCATTAGTTTGGCCCTGGTATATGGCCTCTCCCACCACAGAGGCTGTCTAGAAGAGGTTCCTGTCACTTCATGTCAGGTCAATGACTAGGGATGTCCACCAAGTCCTCACCAGTGCTGCAAGGGAAGGCCTGCTGGACATCCGATACCTCTGAAGAACTATGTTTTGCTCCTTACTACTACTCTCACCACATGGGCATGGAAAAAGATATACCAGTACAGGAAAACTGATATTAACATCCATAAAATATTGAAAGTGGAAAGGAAATGTCTACTGCGATGCTGCCCATTGCTGGTAATGACTTTACATTGTAGTGCCTTCCTCATGATAAATGGAAGATACAGGCACCACCAAGTAGTTCTTGAAATTTTCTAAGGTGGTTTTACATATGGTGAATGGGGTATCGGGCATGATGGAACCACCTTAACTAGGCTTGGGATGGACAGGGACGTCCATGGTAGAGCCAAATTTGCTTAAACACAGAGGTGTCGGGTGCTAAAGCACCATTCTCCAAGGCTTGATCACCTTGGTAGGAGAGGCTATTTAGGACTTGAGGCCCATTGCTTCATCGTCCACTTAGTGTCATGCATGGGTTACCAGGCTTGGATACTAGGACACTGCACCGCAAGTGCACAGATGCCTTCCTCCCCAGTTTCCCAGGAAGTACATGACACGAAAGACCAGCAATTGACTATGGAATATTTACTTGTAAAGGTCTCCTTGATTTTAGTTTGCCCTTGAACAGATTTACCTGTTAGCCAAAAATCACAAAGAGTTTAATGGTCTGCAAGCAAACATTAGGCACATACAAATCACCAACAATCTGACACAACATGGCAATGTGCCACTGGCCCTTTTATTTAATTCTCAGTGTCAAGCCACCCAGCCAGCCTTAAATCTGAGATCATGACTTTCCTGCACCTCTTCTATAAGGGACAAACACTCTAGCTCATCTCATCTCATCATAGGTCATTTGTAGAGCAGGGAAGATGGTAAATAGTCAACTACAGGCAATGCAGAAGGCCATCCACAGCATGCTAGTACAAAATTGTCCAATCTTTATTCTTTACTTGTACTGATGGGATTCTAGTTTTGAATACTTACACTATCTCCAATATTTTTTTTTATTAAATTTGCATGCTTTGTTGGCTGGGATATACATCATCACATGGCTTGGTAACAATTATCAGTAATACCAATAATAAAATTTTCCCACGCAGATTGTGGTTTTCTACTTGTGAGTAGTTAGATGGAAAATGTTAAAAATATGTCAAGTGAAAGGCATGGTCAAAGAGAAAGTGACTGCCTGCCATGAGCACTGCAGTGCATACGATTGCATCATCTTTGTCAAACAAAATGTGAGTGGATGTGGTGGACTAGTTTAGAACGTGGCGGGCAGTGATTTGATTGTACTTTTTTCCAGAGGTTGGGTGGGCAGATGGGAAAAATGACTGAGGAAGTAGAAAAATAAATTGATCTTTTCCATACTTCGCTGTTTTTGTATATAACTGATCATGCCCCACTTTTTTTTCTTTCTTTCTTTCTTCAGAACAAACGGCTACACTGGTGCAAAAATGTTTCATTGAATCATAAACCAACTACAAACCTACAAAGTGGTGGAAGGAGGGCATCAGAACTGCTGGACACAATCCTACACAATTATGTAAATTTTCTGGGTTTCAGGTATATACAAGTTTACACATGTCAGATTACACTTTGATCTATTCCACACAGAACAGTCTTCAACTGAACATGCACTGTTTGATGAAGCCTTAAGGAGGAGTTCTAGAAATGTTTGTGGTGTTTTTAGTTTTTGAGCAATAAAATGTATTTAGAATTGATTACTGAAATGCATTCTTTGCCAAGGTATAGTGTATTACTCAGATGATTGAATAACTGCAATATCAATGGAGAACCTCTATTTATTTACCAAGTGGAATAAATAGGAATTAATTATTGGTTACATTCTGAGAATGACTACAGAAGCGATAGTAATGCAAGAAGTCAAACAATAATTGTTTCTAAAATATAATAAACAATAATTTCCCATACCCTCACACTAACATTTTAAAAAATTTACCTTAAACTTAAGTAATGGTAAAAAAAAAATATAATCCAAAATGGCGTCCAACACTTCCCCTATAATGAAGTGGTGTAATATGGAAAAGTAGTAATGAAAAATATCTACATAATGGTAAAAGCACAGTAGCCTCTGAATTCTGGGTACCTTGGAAACACTCATCACATCAGTTATGAACTTCACATTTATTTTTACTAATGTACCCTGCCCAGTTTTTTAACCCTAATTACCACCAAGCATCTTAGGGATTTGATGGCTTGGCACACTGTTTGGCAAACAGTGGCTAAAATGCATGACTAAGTGGATTTTAGCCCAAGACAAAACATATTAAAGAACTGGACAGTGTCACAATTTTAACATGAATGCTAAAACATTTACTATTGATAAAATTCTTACACACAAGATATATTTCTTGAATACTTTATTTACATTATTTTACGAATAGTTGCTGTTTTGTCAATTTCTTCTTTCACTGCAGAAGGAATATTTCNGGCAAACAGTGGCTAAAATGCATGACTAAGTGGATTTTAGCCCAAGACAAAACATATTAAAGAACTGGACAGTGTCAAAATTTTAACATGAATGCTAAAACATTTACTATTGATAAAATTCTTACACACAAGATATATTTCTTGAATACTTTATTTACATTATTTTACGAATAGTTGCTGTTTTGTCAATTTCTTCTTTCACTGCAGAAGGAATATTTCCCAGCCCTAGATGGTTAAAGTATTTAAGGAATAAAACAATTGGACTTGTCCTTCTCTATTCAACAGGAGAAGCATGTATGTGATTAATATATTCTTGATTAGTTTCCTAGTGTACCAAGGAAACATGATTTCACATTTTAATCTCTATTCAGTAGTTAAATATTTGTATGTGTTTCAAAAAAAATTTCATTTTATACAGTTGTTTGTGAATTGCTTTTCAGTTTTAAAAGAAAATTTTAATTTTTCAGGTTAAACATTATTGGATACACAGTACAGTTTTATTTATATTTGTGATTCTCATCGACTGTGTGCCTTTGATTGTCGTACCGTCTTCCCACCAATATTTCCTGTTCCGCAAAACAAAATTCTGTACAGTAGGGCATAGCTAGGATTTCATTCAAAATATGGTAAAAAATTAATATGTAGAGAAAATTTATTAATGTAAAAAAACTTATTGGATTAACTCAATTAAGGGTTGATTTACCGTATTAATTTTTTTTTGCACATGGGATTTATGTAATGTAAGTGTAACTGTTGACACTAACAATATCTTGTAAAATAATAATGTTGCAGGTCACTTGTGGGTGAAAAACAATCTGGGTATCACTCCTAGATCAGGTTGGTCTGTTGACCCCTTTGGACACGGCTCAACAGTGCCCTACATGCTGAAGGAGGCTGGTTTAACAGGTGGTACCGTCATCCAGAGGATTCACTATGCCTGGAAGCAGTGGCTTGCAGAACAGCAGATGGGGGATTTCCTCTGGAGACAGAACTGGGATGAAGACGGCCACACTGACATCCTCACACACAACCAGCCATTCGACATCTACTCTATCAAGCACTCTTGTGGACCCCATCCGCAGGTGTGCCTAAACTTCGACTTTCGTAAGATTCCTGGCGAGTACACAGAATACAGTTTGCGAGCAGTGCCTATTGATGAGTATAATGTGCGTCAAAAAGCAGAGTTGCTCTTGGAGCAGTATGGGCGTACTGGATCACTGTTCCCCCATAATGTGGTGATGATGCCATTGGGAGATGACTTCCGTTATGACCATGAAATTGAATGGGACCAACAGTATCACAACTACAAACGTCTTTTTGACTACATTAACGAGAATAAAGTTAGGTATAATGCAGAAGCTATGTTTGGCACGCCATCAGACTACTTTGCAGCGGTTAAGGAACGAAGCAAGCACTTCCCAACACTGAAAGGAGACTTCTTTGTTTACAGTGACATTTTCTCAGAGGGTCGGCCTGCCTACTGGAGTGGATACTTCACGACACGACCTTACTGGAAGATCTTGGATCGGGAGGTGGAAGCAAGTCTTAGGTCAGCAGAAATCTTGTACACAGTTGCCCTCAACAGGGCAAGACAACAGGCTTACAACAAGACAGCTCAGCTGCTTGAGAGAGACTACGAAAGACTTGTTAAGGCACGTCGATCATTAGCACTATTCCAGCATCATGACGCTATCACTGGTACATCAAAAGCAATTGTGATGCATGACTATGCCCTCAAGCTCTTTGAAGCTTTGCAAGATACTGTGCATGTGCAAGCTCGATGTGCACAAACACTTCTAGAAAAGGAGCTTCCAGACAAAAACACTTCTAGAAAGATGCTGACCAGCCGCCGAGATAATTTTCTTTTACCTGATACAGACCGTGAATCATATGAGAAGCTTCCACAGAAGGTGCCCCTTGTGACTCCAAGGAATGAACCTAGGCGAGTGGTGTTGTTCAATCCACTAGCACAGCAGCGACAGGACATGGTGAAACTGAGAGTGACTACACCAAATGTGAGGGTCTTGGACTCAAAAGGTATCGCCATTCCTTACCAGGTAAACCCTGTGTGGAACTTGACAAGGATTGTAAAAACAGCAAAAGACACTGCACGTAGAGAAGCTGAAGAACAGGAAGAAAGCAAGGATGGCACAATACTTCAAATGGCAAAGGATCTTTTTGAGGTGATATTTGTGGCTGATTTGCCTGCGCTTTCTTTGGTAACCTATACAGTTGAGCGGATAGCAGAAAATAATTTGGAATCACGTTCAATGGTATACTGTGCATCATGTGGAAAGAATGCTGAAGACCCTAACTTTGTGCCACCATTTGAAGTTAAAGGTATGCAAGCAGGTGATATCCAGTTAGAGAATCATCGCATGAAGCTTCTTTTTGATGGGCACTCCGGTTTTCTCAAAACAGTAACTCGCAAATCAACAGGACGAACGACACAATGTGGGTTGCTGTTTGCTGCCTACCCATCAGCACAGTTCCACAGTGGTGCATACCTGTTCATGCCAGATCCAAATGCTCGAGAAGCAGAGCGAGAAGTGCTGTCAGACGAGCCAAACAACTACCACTCTTTGCAAATTGTTATTACTTCTGGCCCGATTGCCTCTGAGCTTACTGTAGTCTACCATCCAATACTTACCCATTCTGTACGCATCTACCATGTTGCAGGCCCACTGAGTGAAGGCATATACATAGAAAACATCTTGGATTTTGAGGCACCACCAAAAAACAGAGAGACTGAACTATTCATGAGAGTGGTGAGTGATATAAGCAATGGTGACCCTCCTGAATTCTACTCAGATCTGAATGGGTATCAGATGCAGCGTAGAGTAAAAGTAGAAAGGATAGGCATTGAAGGAAATTATTTCCCTGTAACTTCAATGGCATACATCCAAGATTCTGATCGCAGACTGAGTCTCCTGGTAAACCACGCACAAGGTGCAGCCAGCTGGCAGCCAGGATGGCTGGAGGTAATGCTGGACCGACGAACACTGTACGACGACTCNTGGCTGGAGGTAATGCTGGACCGGCGAACACTGTACGACGACTCTCGAGGAATGGGGGAGGGCGTGGTGGACAACAAGCGCATGCTGACCAAGTTCTGGCTGCTGCTGGAGGAGGTGTCGAGTCCTGCAGATGATTACTCTCGACCCAGTTTATTTGCACACTACCTATCAAATGGGCTGCTTTATCCTGTAAGCTTATTTGTTGTAGAGGGGGCACCAACTAGTCTACATGGAAAAGTAAATCTACTGACCAAACCATTCCCATGTGATGTGCATTTGGTCACACTGCGATCTACACCAGACTCCAGCTACATGCAGTTTCCTTCAGGGTCGGCACTGATGGTACTGCATCGTGTTGGATACTCGTGTAATACAGAACCTGGTGTCAACATTCCTCAGTGCTCCTCGACTGGAAGAGGAGATGCAGCGTTTCACACAAGGACGTTATTCAAGCATCTTAAATTCCGTTTGATAACCAGGACTTCTTTGACAGGTCTGTTAGTGCGGGAAAAGTTAGATAGCCTGGACAAAGTAAATGTGAATCCCATGGAATTGGTGACTTTGAATGTCACATTAGTGCTGTGATATCTAGTTGTATTATTTATTCTTTATGCACTGCTGCATCAAATCATGTACAGTGTTTGTAAACTAAACAACAATATTATAAGGAAACACTGAAACAGCCATGGTGTGACGTGCTTTAAGCGAATACGAATTTAATATCAAAGTCAATATTTTTATACTAAGCCAGTGAAAAAATGTACTGTGTCAGTTTGAAACATCTTTCTTTAACTTTTGTGATGCAACTTTGTGACTCTGAACTGGAGTTGTTTCTTGGGTATATAAATAGAACTCTACAATTACCACTCTTATTTTTATGAAGATTCTGTTTACACAATCAGTTTTAGAGCATTCATATAACTCTGTTGTGCATATAAAGTGTTTGTTTTTAATGTATGTACTTATGTCATATATTATTACTGTGTAACTGAAGTTGCACTTGATGCTTATGTTTGTGTGGTAAACTGAACAATGACCATATGATCTGGGAAATACTTCCACATGGTTTGTGCATGTGTTAAATATGACATGACTGATACTACTATAATAGTCTATTTAGCAATGTTTGTAAAATACAGTGTTATGTAGCATTGTCTAACTGATATAACCATTTTTATTTATCTTTTATTTTGCTCTCTTGTGTCCTGTTTTTCCACCCACAAGTAATTTTGGTAGACATTTATAATGATAAACTGCCATGCTGAAAGTAATGGCAGCACAACATTTAAATGTACAATCACTGTCTGCACATTATTATTAATTCATGGTGGATGCAAACAGTTTTAAGCGATTGCAGAGATTCACACCCTATGTACCATTATATGTATGTAGTTTCCCGGCTGATTTGCCAAGGTATTGGAGATTCTGGTAACTCAAAATAAAATAATTTATTTTTATACAATATCGTCTGTGCATGTCATTGCTCATGTGTAGCACTCATTTAATTGGTGATGATCTCAAACATAATATAATTTCCTTCCCCTCTTCTCGCCATGCACCAAGACACGAGACAGAATTTAGTACTTGCAATTAAGATATTTTCCCTCCTACTATTACTCTCATTTCCACATTTCTTATAAGAATCAAAATCTCACTTGTGATTAAGAATAGCAATATTAGCACACAAAACATAATACATGCAAGTACAGTACTATCAAAATTAACTCCTTAAACCATGTAATGGAAAACCTAAGAGATCGTAGGGCCTGGCATCCACAGACCTACGTACTCCCATGAACTCCAATTGGATGGTCTTACACAAAACTTAGTATCATAAGTAATGTTCATGATGGATGGAGGTCTTAATAAAAATACAAGAACTAAATTTGATTTTTAACTTCTTCACACAACTATTATTTACAACATAAAATATTGCACCCACTGAGATTAACAAGGGTTAATAGTGGAGAGAACTAGTTTAATGTCTATCTCAATTCTAATCAAAGTCCTTATCAATGTGTCTATATTGATTACAGTTACTTATTCACACTTATTATTTATACATATTTAATCTGTGTATTGCCATCATTACAAATGTCTTAAGTCTTACACTCACGCATCCAGTTCAATAGTCCTGCCCGTCAGTCTCACTCTCCACTGTAGTGATGCCCGCAGTCCGCAGACTTAACTTCTGCTGGTCCTCTTGTTGACACTCGTCACTCTGCTCACCAGTCATTTCGCTGTCTTTGCATGCTTGTTGCAAAATCTTCCAAGCTCTCAAACTGTCTGCTTGGAGGCCAGTCACAGCTTAAGTAGTCTCACTGGCCCAATCTAGAAGGTTCCCCACACCCAGAGTCTCGCTGAGAGAGGCTAGAGCAATGACCAGAATGCTTTTTCAAAAATAACCTCAGAAATTCAATCTGCTGAAGTTCAGGGGCATACGAGTTATGGTATGTGGCGGCACGCTGCAGCTTGCCTTTGTAAATCGCTACCCAATTCTCATATCATCACTCTGTCCTTTGCACACTGTTTCGCTCGCAGGAGTTAGGACGGGGCAAGGGAAGTGATGTAGACCAGCAGTATGTAACAGTGGCAACCTGTTTGTAATAAATTCTGATGTTGCTATGCAAAATTTTACAGACCATTGTGTATTTTATGTAGGTTCTTTTTAAAAATCATCAGATCAACAACAGTATAGTCATTTTTTTTTTTCCACAGAGATAGCCAACAAAGTGGGGAACCATGGTGACACCACACTGTTTTAGACTTTTTATTTACTTACAAATCTTTTTCTGAAACCTCACCTTAAGCACAAAGCTCGCCTATATTGAATACTTGATAGACAATTACCACAAACTGCTGCCTATTTAGCACGGTAAATCTTGGGAAACATCTTCACTACCACTACCTTGTAAGAGTTGTTTGATAACATGGTGGGAATTCACAAATCAACTTAACCTCTAGTAATTAAGTGGTGGGTACTAGTTTTCTGAAAATTTTGTAATTTACAACTTGTGAACTTCAGAACAAGTCCTACAAATTCTGCCAAAAAAAGAAAGGCAGTTTCCAATATTTCCTCTGAGCATCCTGTGTTGAGAGGTAAAGTATTTATCTATAGAATTTTACACATAAACTTTAAGTGCTTACAACTGAAAAGGTAAAGTAGCTAGCTGCCGTCTGTGTGCATCCACCTTGTTGAAGTAGGTTTCACATACATTATCGCAAACTTTGACTAAATTTCCTCTTCCGTTTCTCAGTTGTATTAGTTATAAAGTAATTTCAAAATAAAATTTTTTTTATAGTTGTATTACGATAAACAAAATATGAACTCTTATGCTATACTTTGTTACTACTGCTGTGGTCTGCCTATTTGCAGTTTAACTGTTATGTGTGTTCTGCATGCTGTCAATTGTTTGTTCGTAAATGCTGCAGGTTGGTATGAAAAGAAAATTAATTGTTAACCTTAATTCAGATCAGTGTGTTCAACATTGTGTAGTAGGTTTGATATAAGGTATGTAGATGTATACGTATATGCATTGTCTTTTATTAATATTTTTATCAACTATCTTCTACCAGCCATCTGTACTTTGTTCATAAAAATAATTTACAAATTCATTCAGCAATGTTGGCTAAAATTAGTTAATTCAATGTACAAGCAGTAAAGGAACTCAAACTCAAGACTTCTACTGGACTGCTTGGATGAAGAAAATAATGTTCAAGGATATAGTAAAAAANCCAATTTCATGCTTTGCCAGTTTTGGATATAACTTTATACCCAGTACAGAACCTCGTGGTCACCGAGTATGAGCCTATCGGCGAGCATTACCAAGCCATGTTGCCACATATATCAAATTCCATTGCATCATAATATGTGTCGTGTAACCTGAATTGTAGAAATATAAATTACAATTCTATACATAAAAACACGTTTGAATATAGCAGCACGAGAAATCAATAAACCACGTGTGTGTGTGTGTGTGTGTGTGTGTGTGTGTGATATATTTGGGAGTTTATATCTATAGACAAACACATGTAGATATACCTGCAAATATGGTTTCCTGTTGATGGAAGAACAAATAATATCCTCTATTCTGAAAAATAATAGTGAGTTTATACCAGCTGACATGTACTCTCCTCAGTAATGTAAAACAGGGACAGATAGGATACTGACTTAGTCATTTTGCTGAATAGGTAGGTGAAAATCCTCTCTTGCAAAAAGTAACTGAATTTTAATGAAAAGTTTCACAATTTTTTGAGCACCAGTTAGTGGGAGGAGTGCTGTCGATCGACTGATCTCGAGTGGTCAAGAAGTTCTGTGTCTGGTGTAGGTAGGTTCAATAGGTAACTCCCCTGATTACCCTTGCACACTTCTGTAATTTATCTAGGATTTGAACTCGCAATCTCTTAGTACTAAAGTGCCTTAGCTACCTGCCAGAGAAGTTGTTAACCTATACATTTGAATAATTTTGTGTTTAACTTTATTTATTATTGAACATCATGTAGCATCACTGTTGTCAAACATTACAGATGTTAACACACTGGCAGTTATTAAGTCAGACAACTAACATGTCATCACTTAAATGTCCACTGTCAAATTGATGATAGAAGTGATAGAAAAATTGTATTACCTGTGTGTACAAATTAAGTTGTGTTCGCCAACATCTTAATATTATTTTGCTGTACTCGACTCTTTCTCTCTATCTATCTATCTATCTATCGCTCATGTTTAACAGTACTTGTAAGTATAATTTCAAATTGTGGTATTACTGACTGAATGTACAACATTGTGTGACTGCTAATAGGGGCACGAAATTCCAGGTATTATTTTGTCCACGGAAGTTGCTGAAAAGCTACAAGTACTTTACAGATAAAATAATTTTTTTTTGTGTAATACAAAATAATAATTTTTTTTTTTTTAATACAAAATGTTTATTTAACAGGAAAATGAACAGTGGTCTCAGTTCATGTCACATTCATGAATAATCAAACCTTCCTGTAGTTAAATTAATGTTTTAGTATGGGAACCATCATCATCTGACATTTATTTTGCCTGGAACATGTCTTACTTTTCCAGGATGTATTCCAATTCATGCTGATGCTCACAACTGATTTTCATCGAGGAATCATCTAATTTCCAATCTTTATTTTATAAGCGTCACATACTGGTATTACTTCATTATATTAAACAAGCTTTAAAGTATTTGCCTACATTTATTTTCAGAAACAGGATTGCATGATACCTGTATGCAAAATACATTTGTAATACTGAAAACAATGTACATATGTAATAGTTGTCATGCTTCATTGACTTTTCCTTCAGGATACATGTGAGGGCACACCAAAGGTTTGCCTTGCTTGTCAGAATGTGTTAGACCATTCTCCTTCTAATGTTCTGCAGTCTGATAATATGACTTGGCTTGACCTGCTCTGGTTAGAATGGCATTAGTCATGGAGTAGTAAATCAGACTTCACAGTGGGTTTGGTTTCATATGAAAGCAGACCCCTGATCAACCTAACTGTGTAGAATTTAAAACAATTACTTAAAATTTTATTTACTTTAGTTTAAAAAAGGCTATATTACACTCTAATATATCTGTACAATTTACTTTTATATAATACGAAAAAAAAAAAAAAGTTTTGTCACGACTTTAATTTTGTTTATAGGCCATTTACGATAAAGTGAGCACTTCTGAAAGATCCCTCCCCGTCCCCCCATCCCTCTCTGTTCTCACAGCTATATCAGAACATCCATAATAGATGATCTTTCATCACTTGTCGGAATCACTGAAAGAATATTCTTGTAAACAAATTGCTAGATGCACACTTGTTCCTCTTCATGGCCATCATTTTGTACATCACCACTGAGCTCCTGCTACAGGCAACCAGTAGAATTTACTAATTTACCACATAGCCTCCTCTCCCCCTTCTGATCAAATCAGCAAATTTCTACTCAGCATATGTGGTGTGCTATCCCAAGCAGCAAGAGTAACAGAGTATTATTAGTATTTGTGCAGTTTTAGTCTCACTTA
>NQII01004597.1:84161-104141 GCA_002778355.1 Clitarchus hookeri | reverse complement strand
CCCCAACCAAGCACCTCTAGAGCTTAATTCTCACATGAGGAAGCAAATAACATGCAGAATATTCCAATCCTCCTTTGGTAGTTTTCCAGTACTATAGCATATGTGTGTGTTAATTACCGCTGTCTTAAATTACTCAGTCAATAAGGTATGTGTTGAAGATGCGAAGAATAAACCAAAAACTAATTTATGCAAAAAGAAGTTATGACTAAAAGTTATACACATAAATATACACAGAACACATTGTGCATAAACATAATAGTGACATTATCTTTATAAAAACCTTTATAAATTTAATAGAGGCATTATTATAGCTGTTAAATAAAATGGTTTTAAAAAGTGAAACTGTGCATTATTTGTTGTAATAGTACCCATCATACCATTGTTCATGTGATCAGAAATATTACTTATTTAGAGTATCTGATAACCAGAATGTATTAAGGAAAATATTTATAATTCTGCTTTTTATAAATGAAACAATTACACAGCATAAGTAAATGCCAACTATCCATAAATTTTGATGTTATTAAGATTATAATTCACATGCTTAGCAATAGCATACTTCTAAACTTATTTTGGTTTGTCATTTATTCAACAGAGCAGATTAATACTGAGAAATTATATCATCATGTAAGCAATATTGTAAAAGATTCTTGCAGGATATGGAGTAGCTGTGTCTTAAAAAACACAAGGGTATCATGAAAAGAGCATTCAATAAAGATTTTACATAATGATTCCCTCCCTCTGCTATTTTGGTTCTTCCACAAATTGGACGAAGTATTTACTCGTGGGTGGGTGGATGGATCACCAGTTACAGGATCTTACTTACCTACCATTGGGTTGTCAAAATGCCCATGATTAAAAGTAATGGTGATTGGACACTGCACAAAATTGCACCCCACACCTTGACACCAGGCTGTGTGGACATGTGATAACAAACCATTCATCTTGCCTCTACACAGAGATGAAAGTGGGACTCATCCTGAATATTACTCGCTGTCATACTGAATGGCTCTACGACAGTCTGTGGCAACATTTGGGTGTTAGGGCAGTAGTTGTAATGGCCTGCATGTAGTCCTGTGCCATGCAGCTATTTGCTGATGGCATTGGCACTCACAGGATGCTGCAAGGTGGGCATTGCTGCTTGCTGAATGTCTACAAATGTGGAGGTCGGGGCCCCTCCACACATTGGGAAATCTGTCTGTTCTCCCTTGGTAAGGTTTGTGACAGTCTCCCAGATCCTGCGTGTGTTGTGTAGATGCCGTGCCTGCCTCTATTCACCAGAAAAACGGAGTACTACAATAATATTCACGTGACCGGTAATGGCACACAATAGTGCAAAATGCTGTTCCCACAACTTTTGGGTGCAACACCTCTCGAACGCCGTCCATTAGTGTGATGCCAGATTCAACAACTTGAACATCATACAAACATGCTGCATCAGAAAGTGTTATGTTCAATTGTATGGGGTAGCACTTGTTAGATGGACTACATCTGTTTCTTCAACACATACTGTACTAACAGCTAAAATGATAAGATATCTAGAATAAAGGCAACATGAGATTTTGGCCTAAGTATAAACAAGATTATGATCCACTAGCCCACCTGTCTGCTAATTTCTCTAATAGCTCTCTGAACTAAATGCTGTAGCTGTCACTGTGCCAATACTTTATGAAGACTCAATGAATCAAGCAGTGCTGACCATCTGTGATACCTAAATGACCATTCTTAAAAGTGCCTCTAAGGCAGCAACACAGTAAGAAGACTAATCTGTTTTACACAAGCCTACTCACACTCAAATGCATCCAGTTGTTACAAAAAATGCATCCACAGCTACCCTAAGTAGTCACCAAGTGAGGTTATTATGGCTTGAGCTTTCTATAACTGTTTTATTACAGTGTACATAACATATAAATGTTTTGTTGAACAACAATTTACACTTTTTTAGTTATTCAACTTCTACAAATACCCCAATTCCTCCCAAATGGGACAATTAGTTACATTTCATGCATTTTATATATAATTTTCAATTCAACTCAAAAAATTAAGGATTGCACTCATTTAAGATTTATAGGATGAATCAGATTAAATTCATGTTATTGATTTTTGGATTTTGGGGAGGGGAGAGGGGCCAAACTTTTTTCCTTCCATTTTGGATTGATACATTCACAGTGTACCTTCATTTTGAAATACCTAGAAGCATTGAAAATTCTGGAAAGGAAAACATGAATCCAAATAACATCCAGATAATAATTTTGATTTCCTATGTATTAATTTTTAAATATTAATGTCAAAGTAATAAAAAAATAAGTCACTTTACATTTCTGACCATCATTACTCAGTTCCACCTTCAACTGAAAACAGCTTCAAATCGTAACAAATTTCACGGCCATGAAACTGTCACCTTTACACTGTTTCAAGCAAATCTTATCCACACAATATTATAAATATACCTTTATTGGTCCACTTTATATAGCTAGACACTGTAGTCAGTTACTTAAGCTTTAATGGACAGGTACATTTTATCTTTAATCATTTGCTTGACTGGGTTGATCCTCTTCAGTATCTGAGTCATTATGTTCACCAACTGATCTGACGTCAAGCCTGTCTTCTTCGACTTAAACTTCTGAAGCAATTCTGTGGTTGTCATAGGTTTGCGCATCAGGTACCGTCTCACAGCATCTTCTGTGATGCGAGAATCCCTGCAATGCATCAAATGCACACATGCATGGAAAAAAAAACCAAAATTCTCATTTCCCCTAAACTCATGAATGTAACAGCAATTAAAAAAATGGCTACAATATTCTTAGAAAATATAATTTAGGGCCTTAGGTAATTCAATATAACATAAATTAGAAAAAGTCTTACGTTGTTAAAGTGCTATACCAACCAAAATAAAATAAATAGAATATTGGTTACCAATGCTGATTACTGTCACGCGCAATATCCATAATCTCTAGATTTAATGCACTCTCTCTGCCTAATTAGTACAATTATTCAAAATGAAATATTTCTTTGTACAAAATACAACATTTTTAATTAAGGATAAATGCCACATAAACTTACCCAGTGTATGGAGCAAGAGTCGCTGATGCAAAATTGTCAAGACGAGCCTTTTTGATAGCATTCAGTTCAAGAATGGCGGATGATGCTTTCCTCTTTTCTGGAGTTGCAGTCACCCCTCCAAGTACATCCTTCGTAGGCGTACCTGATCGGGAGCTGCCAGCACTGACCAAAAAAGAACCAACCCACGTATCACAATATGATGGTGACAGTTTATACATATATTCTTGTGAAATAAGACCCAAAGATAAAAAATTCACATAACATGCATTTTCATTAAATTCAGGCAGCGAAACATCAAAATTTACGTGTGTTGCCGTCTACATGTCCCAACTCTATAGTTTTCTTGAGTAAAAGGAAGAGACCCATATATATTATGGGAACAAGTGAATACTCTCTGCCTCATGTGACTTGGCCAGATTTTGACAGTTTGACGAAAGTAGCGCTAAATGTTTACTTTTTGTTTATGTATCCTTTGGCCATCAGCTGGTGGGTCAGTGGAGGCTGTATATTTTATAAACATGCTGTCAGCTGATTCACTTGCCATTGTACTGTAATGTTAAACAAATTTTAAGGTATTGTGCATTTAATTATTGTATAAAACTGAAAAACTGTGTTACAGATTTACTTGTGTGCTGTATTTCTGGATAAAACCCCCTTCTACTAATTAATAAACTTGTGCTAAATAGTTTCCATTTCTTTCTTACATGTGAATTAAATTAATTTTCTTTGTATTGCATTTTAGCATTGTATTTGTCTTTGAAACCAGTCACTTAATATAAATGGAAAAATTGGAGCTGTTACAAAATTTTATCTGACATTTACACTTATAGCAGTTAAAACAGGAAAAATAATTGAGAACAGAGAATTGATTTTTAAGAACTGATCCTAAACAAAAAACAAAAAAAAATTATGGACCTGACCATTTCTACGATAAACTTCCCTACTTGACGACACTTCAGTTTCCCACCATGTTTATTAAACATCTGAATTGAAGAATGTTAAATTTTGACACAACCCTTCTACTTTGTAGACATGGTAAGAAACAAGGCATTGTTTCCACATAACTGGCAGAAGTAATGTTTTGTTGGGTGAGATGAGATTGTGTACATATTCAAAAACACCCATTACAACCACAACATAATGCAACCAAACACACATGCATGCACATTGCTTCTGTGGTGTATGTACTGGTTCCACAATCTATGTACTGCGAATAAATTATAAAAAGCGTACCTGTTTGCTTCTTTCGAGCCTTTTGAAGAATCTTTACTTTGCTTCTTTTTACCGTCACTGTCAGAATCGGAACTATCAGAGCTGAAGTCACTGGACGTGTCTGCTGCAAAAAGACAATCATTTGTTTGCCACCGACTTCACAACAGCAAATAAATACAGAGTAAATTTTATGGGCAATGAACCACTTGTTTTGAACAAAACAAATGGAAACTGATCACGTTTACAAGATACTAGACTTGTATCATTGTCGACTCGTGAGCATCACATTCTATCATACACTGGAGAGCCAAAAAAACTGGTATACGCACGTGTATGCAAACAACAGAGGTATGGAACCATTCAGAGTACCGCGATGCGGTCGGCAGCGCCTATATAAGACAAGTGCCTGGCGAAGTTGCTAGATTGGTTAATGCTGCTACAATGGCAGGTTATCAAGATTTAAGTGAGTTTGAACGTGGTGTTATAGTCGGCGCACGAGAGATGGGAAATGGCATCTAAAATTTGGATTTTCGCATACGACCATTTCACGAGTGTACCGTGAATATCGGGAATCCGGTAAAACATTGTGAACGAACGGAACAAACGACGACTGACTAGAATCATTAAACGTGACAGATGTGCAACCATTTCTCAAATTGGCGCAGATTTCAATGCTGGGGCATCAACAAGTGCTAGCTTGCAAACTATTCAACGGACCATCATTGATATGGGCTTTCGGAGCCGAAGGCCCACTCGTGTACCGTTGTTGACTGCACGACACAAAGCTTTACGCCTCGCCTGGGCCCGCCAACACCGCCATTGGACTGCTGATGACTGGAAACACGTTGCCTGGTCTGACGAGTCTCGTTTCCAATTGTATCGGGCGGATGGACATGTACGGGTATGGAGACATCCTCATGAATCCATGGACCCTACATGTCAAAAGGGGACTGTTAAAGCTGGTGGAAGCTCTGTCATGGTATGGGGTGTGTGCAGTTGGCGTGAAATGGGACCCCTCATATGTCTAGACACAACTCTGGCTGGTGACAGATACGTAAGCATCCTGTCCGATCACCTGCACCCATTCATATTCATTGTGTATTCCGACAGACGTGGACAATTCCAGCAGGACAATGCGACACCCTACATGTCAAGAGTTGCTACTGAGTGGCTCCAGGAACACTCTTCTGACTTTAGACACTTCCATTGGCCACCTAAATCACCAGACATGAACATTATTGAGCATATCTGGGATGCCTTGCAACGTGCTGTTCACAATAGATCTTCACCGCCTCACACTTCTATGGATTTGTGGACTGCCCTGCAGGATTCATGGTGTGAATTACATCCTGCATACCTTCAGACATTAGTCAAGTCCATGCAACGTCATCTCATGGCACTTCTGCGTGCTCGCGGGGGCTCTACACGATATTAGGCAGGTGTACCAGTTTTTCTTGGCTCTTCAGTGTACATACTATGCCAAACACAATTAGTAGTCTTCATAACAATAAAACTCACCTCTAAATGGAGTGAAGAGATTTGGGTGGCTTATAACAATGAGGTATTGAGAGCTGATGAGGTGTAAATGGAACAGCACCGGAATGCGAGTGAGTAAAGAGATTTGGGCATCTCTTAACATCAAAGTCTTGAAAACCAACGAGAGTGAAGCAAGGTGAGAATGGAGCGGTGCCAGAATGCAAGGGTGAGGAAAATGAGAGATCCCCGAGAAAACCAGCCGACCAGCAGCACTGTCCGGCACGATTCCTGCATGCATTGATCCAGGAGTGACCTAGCCAGGAATCGAGCCCAGTTAGCCTATGTGGGCCGGAATGCAAGGACGGGGGAAACAGCACCGTATTTTTTATGGTTTGGACTTTGTCGTTCAACAACACATCATCCCAGAAATTCTGATATGTAACTTTCATTCTAGCTGTGTTACTAATAAAAATAATTTGCTTCAGCTACACTTTCAAGGGTGGTTACACCTCTCCAGAGGATAAAACTTAGGCTATAGGTTGTGTACATCTACATTTGCGTGCATGCGTGTGCATGTGTAGATATATACATCTATTTATTTTCTACTCATTTTTTGGTGAGGAATCACCTGCCGAAGTTTGTCAGAAGAGATCAGTTCCACCCTATATAAGTAAATTAGATACGACATTTATTCTGGAACACACAGGTTAACATAGCACACTTGACTTTAATTAAAAATGTACATTTGTTCACAATGAGGTGTATGCTTATAGCTGGCTGAAGATGAAGAGGTACTGGCATGAGATGATTCCGATATTAAGTAAGAGACAAATTTGAAAATAGAATCCAACCTGCATTGAACAGAGTATAAATATTAAAACCATGCAGTTTTCTTATGGTCCATTCCCTAAAAGTATGAGAATGTCAATAATATGGTTACGAGAGTCTGAAACGTAATCATTTTATGATAATCAGCAGATTATCACAATAAGATCACTGAAAACAAACTTAATTTTTGTAGTAAAAGATTTAGCATCTATTTATAACTTTTATTCCATGCTTAGTTCCACAGTTTTTTTTTCTCTCTTTCCCACTTTAGAAGCAAGTGTCCTACTCAGATTTAAGGTACAAAAATCATACAGTAACTGCAGCATGAAACATGAAGATTCATGTTTTATAACTCGTCATGTGTATATCTTTCTCGCACAAATAGCAGAGACCAATGAAAAGATTAATTAGTAGTATTAATTAACTAGTATTAGATAGGAAACTCCAGCCCAGGCAACTTTTAAATGGTAGTGTTGAATCTGGCAACAGTGGGGTAGGGCATACTTAATTTCATATAAGTTGGCCAGATTCTGACAGTCAGTGAGTGGCAATTGACGTATTCGAAACAAACAACGTGCCATTTACAAAATTCTGTATCAGCTGATGCACGAACGAACAAAAGTTAATATCACGTTGGCTATTCTGAGTGCACTGCCAATGCACATTAGACCAGCCGAAAATACGTCCGATAAGAAAGAGTTCCTAGGTTAATTAATACATTTTATTTTATGTGCTCATAAAACAGTGGTTTTAAATGTTAGAAACTAAACTTCGTGCCAAAGTAGAAATGTATAGATGTTCAAAATTAAAGGCACATTAAAACTATCCATACCCAAATGAAACGCAATTTCAAAACCTTTTTCCCTCTCCAACCCCGCTTTCATTACGTGCTTGATATTAATTCCAAAAGCATACAGAAATATTGCATAATATTGTTGAATTATTATTTCTAATAATTTGACTAAATATATTTCAAATTCGTGTCATTCCCAGCGAGTAATAGAACAGTCAACTTTACCAATACACTATCTATTGAGCAAAATAAGATGCTTATACTTCGCTCCGGACAGGATGTGCGCGCTACCTACCGGATTTTTTTCTGAAGCATTATCAGCATCAGAAAAAAAAAAAAGTGTTCCGCATGCAACATATATAAATTTACGAACAGATACAGATAGTTTTATTTTTCGCGAGCTCTGCATAATTTTCAAAGTAACTTACATTTCATGTACAGTAATTTTAAGTACTAGTAATTTATATTCGGCAGGTAATCAATTGTTTGTCTACGTAAATTATACGCCATATTGTTCTCAGGAAAGCCATTTCCTTGTTTCCGAAAAAGTTGGACATGCGTGAATAGTTGTTAAGCAATTCTAACGTTATTCCACGTCACATATTTCCAACTCGAATATATTAACTATAATGTCCAACGTGTGATAATAGCTACAACTACCGTTTCGCAAATGTTATTCCAAATTCACTGTCTCGGACAAATAAAAAAAAGAGTTAGCAAATATCAAATTTTTTGCAAGGTTTTATATTTTTACTTTTATAACCTACTAATTTTTTTAAGATGTCAGTCTAAAATATCTTAAAATTTGTTTAGCATTACCTTTTTTTGTAGTTACTAAATTTTAAATTAATTATTTATATTTTTGTCCTTTAACATAACAATTTAATGATTAATGATTTATGTACACATTACTATTACTACAATCGCAGCTATGTATTTCTGAGTAGCAAGTTTACGTAAAATGTCCCACGAACAGTACATTGACAAGGGGATCGGCCGATAATGACAGCGTTAAAATAAATATCATCGTCGCTATGTGGCCGATCAGCTGACAGTGACGCTACTTTCGCAGACCTGTCAGAATTTGGCTAACTTACATGGTACAGAGTATATCATGTCCAATAACAGTGCAAGTAGGACACTGTGATGAATGCAGCCAAACAAGAGAGTTCAACGTTGCCTCAAGAAAACATGACAATTCATACCATGGCCTGTATGTAGGGTAACCTTACTCTTTGAAACCCAAAACGTGGTCATCTCCAGTAACCCCAACCAATTCATTCTTTTGAATGCTAAATAGAGAAATTACAGCATCGCATGGCAACTAACAGTCATAAATTTACTTCTTAGTACATTTAAATTCAGCAAATTAACTAAAAGGCCCTACAATAATTTTAACATTTCTGGTGAAACAAATTTATATGGAAGGAAATCAGCCTAAAAAATGACATAAAGAATAAACGCACCTCAAATATAGAAAAGATTATTTTACATTCTAACAATATTTTCATTCTTCCAGGATGAAAACAAGGATATTTTTCTCTGAGTTTATGCAAATATGCCTTTCCTATTATCATGATAAGAACTCATTTAAAGGAAAAACAAGAAAAAATGTTCTTTATTTGCACTTCAATACTTAGTTAATATTCCCAGAAAGCCAGTAACTGTGTTCCAAATTCAACTTCAGACGTGATCAACAGAGAAAGATAGTAAAAAACCTGAAAAAGCAGACAAAAATGAGAAATGGTAAAAATATATGCAGACAGTAACTTTTACAAATAAAACGTNGGAAAAACAAGAAAAAATGTTCTTTATTTGCACTTCAATACTTAGTTAATATTCCCAGAAAGCCAGTAACTGTGTTCCAAATTCAACTTCAGACGTGATCAACAGAGAAAGATAGTAAAAAAACCTGAAAAAGCAGACAAAAATGAGAAATGGTAAAAATATATGCAGACAGTAACTTTTACAAATAAAACGTGAACATGGCCGGGTAAATGAGCATGTATGGTACAGTATATTCACTGTTACTTCCAACTTATCTGAAGTCCCGCTAAAGTTCAAGAAAATCACACTCAAGGGGCAACACACCACATTTGTGTGCACTCTGTTTAATAATATTTTGTGCAAGAACTACTTCTTGCCAGACGTTACCAACACACCTACTTTCTCTCTGGTTTTATGAGAATTTATAGTTAAAAAAATAAGTAAAAGTTCAATTTAATTAAAAATAAAATACTTTAATGCTAGCATAAGTATAAAATGCTTGTAATGGTAAACAACCAAACACAGCATACAAAAGGTCATTTTTCAAGGTTTCATTCAAAAAGTGTGAAATTGAAGAAGTTGCAAACAGACTATAACCACCATTCCTACAGCATGCTTCCTTACATTCAAAATAAAGAATCCTTCACTGTTTAAAGAAAGTTTTCTTACATATAGGCAGATTTTCCAGGACACCCACATTTATAATTTTGTCCATCAAATGCACAGTGCACAGAATCAGAACTCACNTTTCTGAAGTCCCGCTAAAGTTCAAGAAAATCACACTCAAGGGGCAACACACCACATTTGTGTGCACTCTGTTTAATAATATTTTGTGCAAGAACTACTTCTCGCCAGACGTTACCAACACACCTACTTTCTCTCTGGTTTTATGAGAATTTATAGTTAAAAAAATAAGTAAAAGTTCAATTTAATTAAAAATAAAATACTTTAATGCTAGCATAAGTATAAAATGCTTGTAATGGTAAACAACCAAACACAGCATACAAAAGGTCATTTTTCAAGGTTTCATTCAAAAAGTGTGAAATTGAAGAAGTTGCAAACAGACTATAACCACCATNGCACGACATATTTAGTAAACAACCAAACACATCTTACAAAAGGTCATTTTTCAAGGTTTCATTCAAAAAGTGTGAAATTGAAGAAGTTGCAAACAGACTATAACCACCATTCCTACAGCATGCTTCCTTACATTCAAAATAAAGAATCCTTCACTGTTTAAAGAAAGTTTTCTTACATATAGGCAGATTTTCCAGGACACCCACATTTATAATTTTGTCCATCAAATGCACAGTGCACAGAATCAGAACTCACAAAACCGAGGATTGATTAACTTTATCTTTAAAGTGGAAGTTATGTAATCCTAGAACCCCAGCAAAACAATGGTCCTACAAAACACTACAGGAACACTATAGATTGACAAACATCTCCACCAAAATCCACGCAGAAAACATCTACAGAAACTTTCAAGCCAGGTGACCACTCTAAATCAGTAAAGGTTGACATAAATATACAGTTTAAAATAAAGTTCCACATGTAAAAGAAAAGCACTGAATAGCTGTTTGGAACGATCCACGGGTGACATAAGTCACTCACTGAGCCTCCGCCTCAGCTGCCATCAGATCCTGCAACATCAGCGATGTCACCCACTTAAAGGCCGAGAGAGATCTGACACTGTCTAATTACAGGCAATCCCATGCTGCGTGCATGCCTGCCTTGAAGATGTGGTTGTGTCTTGCCTTTTGGATCGGCTATCCAGGCAGGAATATCGATTGAACACCCTACCCTAGCCATGCAGCTAGGGAAGCAAACTCTCTCCTAAATTGCTTTCCGCCCCAGCTAGACGGGTATAAATAAGGCTTGCACACGCCCCTTATGGCAGTTTATATCTTCTCAGTCTCCACACTATTCAGCTGCCTACCTATGTCTGTGACTACCTGATTCATCTCCAAGACCATCTACCATGCTCTGTACACCAGTCCATCGCTGGAGTCATTACCACCATGCTGGCACACCTCGCCTCGCACCAGTCACCTAGCTACTTGCTTGAGATCCTCGCCCCACCATTCCCTATGCAAGTAATCTATTCTCTTGGCAGTTGGGTTACCTTGTCCTTCAGGCAGCCTAAGCACAAACTGGGATATGTGTGGTTTTTTAATAAAACCGTATATTCAGTAAACCCAGTATTTTACCTTTGTGTTTACACTGCATTCTTCCAAACATTCCGTCGTCCTCTCAGGCTCAGGCACCGTCTGAGACCATAAGCCCTTCAGGCTCACAATTAGTGCACATTGGGAACCGCTCTCTACATCAGTCTGAGTGTCTGACTGCCAGCAATAACGCTGCTTCTCTGGGCACTGCTGGGGCTGAGAGCAAAGTTCACTATGAAACCTACTAGAAGTAGACATGATTACCAGCAATAATGCAAATTCTCTGAGCTCTCTGGGAATAGGGATAGTGAAGCTTCCCACCTTCATTAAAGATACGTACACCTTCCAAGTTGGACAAGTTTCCCATTTCAGCTGAATGCCTGGCTACCAGCCATAGCGCCACTTCTCTTGGCATCGCTGAGTCAGGGAGCAAGGCTTGCCACTGTCAGGTGGAGGGATATCCTCCATTGGGAAGTGGACCGATACTCCAGCACCGGGGCCAGAGAGGCTCAAACTCTCTGGAAAGCCCACTCTTACCCTTCACACACTCTAGACATCCTTACTTTACCACATTACCTTGCCAAAGCCTGAGCAAACATCTTGCCACATGCCTCACCATTAAGCAGAGAGAGCAAAGACTGAGAGGACAGCTGCTGTGGGACAGGGAGCCAACTACCAAAAGTTATATTCTTACTTGCAAGAGGAGGCCGTTCGCCTATAATCCAGCAGCCCCTCTCTTCGCCCACCACCTGGCAAGCTCCTACCATGATTAGCAGTTCAAGTTCGGCACCAACTTATTGGCCAGGCTGCTTTACAGTTCCTCAAGTTATTTCACCACTACTGCCAACCCTGCCTAAATCTTACCCTGAACCAGTTAGGTCTGCCACAGTTGACACCAAACGCCAGATTACATGCCCTAGCCATCTGTCAAATCATCAGCACCTCTACTGCATTCGTCCTTACACTGGCATCAACTCAGCCAGCTCTTACTTCAGCTTTGCCATGAACTGAGCGGCAAGTAATTGCGATCCCGGTAAAGGGCCCCAACCGCTAGAATTACCCTGTGAAAGGAGCAATGATCTTCCAGACACCAAGGGGGGAAAAGGCTTGGCACTAGCCCAGACTAAGGTTGTATGTCATGTTGACCAAGTAATCACACCTATTTTTTCCACTAAGGTGAATCACATTTTATGATCCACACCCTAATGTGTGATAAAGATATTGTGTCTGCACAATGCGAAAAAGACAATTTATTCTTCAGTTATAAGTGTTGGATTTGATTACAAGATGCAAATTATATTTTATACAGCAAATAACAATAAATGTATTTCAGAAAATGGAAAATGGGTTCATATCAGATTTCAGTGGTAAGACAAGACTTCTGTCAGCAATATTAATTCCAAAATTCACAGATCGTTTTAGATTTGGTAGTAAAAAAAATTTGGTTAGGGTTAAACTGCACTGAAGTACTAAAAATTTTTTGCTTTTGGTTCTCAAAACCTAAAAACCTGTCTGATAAACATACTTTAATAATGTATTCATACATTCAGAAAAGAAATAAAAAAACATGATTATTTGGTNAAACCTGTCTGATAAACATACTTTAATAATGTATTCATACATTCAGAAAAGAAATAAAAAAACATGATTATTTGGTCATTCTGCATTAATAACATTTGTAAACATTGACAAAGCAATGTTTACAAGCACACATATGCCATACATGTAATTATGTACGATTTGTGGCTTTGCCTTTATGGTGCCTTTATACAGCATCGGNCAAGCACACATATGCCATACATGTAATTATGTACGATTTGTGGCTTTGCCTTTATGGTGCCTTTATACAGCATCGGGCGGGTAGGCCACCAGCTGGGCACGAAGTCGAGCTGAGCTAATATCGGCTTACGGGTGAGGGGTGTTGTTGGAACCGCTGGCTTATCTCCCACTGTCGGTCGATGGGTGCTCGTCAGTGCTGGTCCAATGTCGGGTCGCCTGTCTGATTGGCGGCAACGGCATCTGCGATACGACTCGGCGGAGAGGTGATCTCTGCTGCGGTTGGCGGGCTTCCGACCCACTGGTGCTGATTGGTGGAGCTGGATTTGCGTAGTCGTCGATTGTCTCGACGCCTGGTTCAAGTGGTACGCCTAGGTGGAGGATCTTGATGAATGGGTGTACAGCCCTCGGTAGCTTTACAAGGGGTCCAAACAGATAACAAGGGGGAACTGTGAGGTGAGACCTCAACAGTTGACGGGCGACGTGAACTCATTCCCGAGGGGTCAAAAAGCTGAAAGCAAGGGCTAATTGTTTAATCAGGGCTGGTTTACCCGACAGGATAGCAGCTGCCCTCCTGCCGCTCCACTTACTATCCCTCCTGTGGGTGAACGGCATTTACCAGGGAATTAGATGCTACAGTACACTTCCGCTACGGGGTGGAAGGCAATAATAACCCTAGCTAGTGTAATTCGGAAGGGGTAGATCCTTTCTTGTCAGGCCTAGCACTCCCTCCGGCGAGAATATACATTGTGGAGTTAGTGGATTAGCTGACAAGGGGAATCTGACCTCTTCGTAGTGTCTCTTGCTAGTGGTTGTGGCTTTACCGTACATGTACACCAGGTACCTTTAAGTGTCTAGTCCACAGTATAGGTGGCCGTCTAATGGGTTGTGTTTTGCTGACGTACCTTCAATCCTTTTTTAGGGGACGGGCCGCAGTCCTACCTAAGATTGACAAACAAGTTTAATTCCGTGGTTCCCTGTCTCTCTGATGTGGGGTGACATTTACAGGGGATGACTACTCACAATTAGCAAAAGAAAGAGCAGATGGCAATTTAACTGGATACGTGTTTTATTCTCTCTAGAATAAGCCACGATATCCCGTACTTTCCTACTATAACCAAGGCTCTGGTTAACTCTCGGAAGGAAGTACAGACAGGTGGAGGTGCCTGTTGGCTTGAAGAGCCTGGCCTGAAGGGCGAAATAAAAGAGCANTTGGCTTGAAGAGCCTGGCCTGAAGGGCGAAATAAAAGAGCACAGAGCAACAACTAGGTAGTTGTGATAACAACTAAACCCTAACTGAAGCTGGTGGTGTCCTGAAGGGACTTCAGGGGGGTTATGGGGTGTGGGTTTGACTGCAAGTGTCAAGGGAGGAATGGCGACTCTTCTGGGGCTGCAACAGGTGCTGAAGATCTGGCATTGGTAGCTGAAGATCAACTGTTGGTCTCTCGTGAGGAGAGCGGAAGAGAGTAGACTGAGCAGAGCGCCCCAGCATACGAGGTGGTGGAGCGAGCTGCTGGAATCAAACTGCCGTTTTGCGGCGGTGCAGGGAAATATATTCTCCTGTTCTNTGGGTGGAGCTGAACACTGCTGCCATCTCCCAGGGCAGCTGGAAGTAAGCCTCCCTGCTGTGTGGGTTGCTTTGGCTGCGCGAGCTCAGGCACAGTTTCTCTGGTACTATATTACCATTTCACGGGGTTTTATTTAAGGCGGGGTCAATTTAATATACTCTTCCTTCGGGTGCATTATGGTCTCCAGGCATCCACCTTATTATAGGACATGCAATGTTGGCTTGGGTAGCTGCAGTACAGGGTTGTATCACTTGTAGGGCATGTGGCACGCACGTAATAATATGTAAGTGCAGCAAAAAAAAAAGTTCATATACGCGTTATGCATGAATCCCCCCNCATGTGGCACGCACGTAATAATATGTAAGTGCAGCAAAAAAAAAAGTTCATATACGCGTTATGCATGAATCCCCCCCACACTCCTCCTCTTAAGAAGTAGTATCATCGCGTGCATTCTTGTCGGTAGGTTTGTCGGACTGTCACCTTNCCCCCCACACTCCTCCTCTTAAGAAGTAGTATCATCGCGTGCATTCTTGTCGGTAGGTTTGTCGGACTGTCACCTTAATGTGGGCGGCTTTCGCTTCTGTCTAGGTCGCTCATCTGTGCGCTGTCTGCTCGGCGCTGGCACGTGCAGGTTTACTGGTTGCTCTGTCTCACTCTCTTTTTCACTCGGGTCGCTTGGCAGGTGGCGCACCAATGTCCTCAGCCACCTGGGGAGTTGTTTTGCATGGTGGGTATAACGGGGGTTTCGGGTGAGTGTCCGCGGTCTTTCAAGGAAAGCGAAAATGTGTGACGCTCACAATAAACAACTGAGGGCTGTGGTTACTTACACAGAGGTTTACAGTTTTAAACTGAAAAGTTAAGTTAACAGGCATGCACGCAAACTTTATCACTGGGGTAATAGGGTATTTACAATCCCAAACTCGCATGGGGTGTGGTGAATCTATCTTTCTGCCTGCCCTGGCGATAAAGGCGTGTTAAAAGAGGTTTGCTCTGTAACCTCGTATATGTCACAGGGCAGGTTCACTTTACCTGTGNTGGCGATAAAGGCGTGTTAAAAGAGGTTTGCTCTGTAACCTCGTATATGTCACAGGGCAGGTTCACTTTACCTGTGACAGGTTTGAATCTGGGAAGGGGGCATAAGACCTTCCGAACCGTTATGTCCCCAGGATTTGTTACTCAACCTAAGCTACGCGAGTTACACTATAATCCTATATACACACTTACCTACTAAAATACACATGGGTCACCCACATTTAAGAAAAAAACACATGGCACATAATGGCACTTTCAAATTATTTACAACAATAATTCTGTCATACAGACAGTTATTTTAGGAGGGCTNTGGCGATAAAGGCGTGTTAAAAGAGGTTTGCTCTGTAACCTCGTATATGTCACAGGGCAGGTTCACTTTACCTGTGGCAGGTTTGAATCTGGGAAGGGGGCATAAGACCTTCCGAACCGTTATGTCCCCAGGATTTGTTACTCAACCTAAGCTACGCGAGTTACACTATAATCCTATATACACACTTACCTACTAAAATACACATGGGTCACCCACATTTAAGAAAAAAAAACATGGCACATAATGGCACTTTCAAATTATTTACAACAATAATTCTGTCATACAGACAGTTATTTTAGGAGGGCTNCACATGGCACATAATGGCACTTTCAAATTATTTACAACAATAATTCTGTCATACAGACAGTTATTTTAGGAGGGCTTCCTTCTGTTTCTAGTCTTTCCTTCTTGTGCAGTCTGTGCTTCCTTTCCTCTCGGGGAGAGTTTGGGGGTACGCCATAAGTTCAGGGTTGCTGTTCAGCGAGTAGGCATATTTTCATTGGAGTACTCGGGCACACTGTCCTACATTTATTTCACTTAAGAAGACGCACTGTCTGTTGTCTACTGGTTTACACTTACTGCCTCCTTTTTCACTTCACTAAGATTATGATGTCTCATCATCGTGGCTTTTGACCCTTATGCTATTANACACTTACTGCCTCCTTTTTCACTTCACTAAGATTATGATGTCTCATCATCGTGGCTTTTGACCCTTATGCTATTAGCACTAACTAGCTATTTACACAGTCACTGTTTTTATGGCTTACTGGTCCATTGTACTACACACTGTCAATATTNTTAGCACTAACTAGCTATTTACACAGTCACTGTTTTTATGGCTTACTGGTCCATTGTACTACACACTGTCAATATTTATACTTACCTGGCACTTACTGGCATCAATTAACCATCACTGGCTCTGGTAAGTTATTTACGGCTTTCCTCTATAGCTTCGGGTATTTGGGGGTGGCAATTACTTTGCAGCTTCTTAATTCCGCGTTCCGCGCGTGCCATGGGTACAGCCATACAAAGATCCCCAGGTGGGTTGCCACGTCGTTTCCTGGCACCTGCTGACCTGACCTTGGAGGGCAGTGCGGCAGGCGCACGGCGGTAGCTCGCGTCTTGCGGCTGGTTCATCAGAGTGCAGGGGTTCTGCATCACAGCCTGTGGTCGCGGACTCTTCTGTCCAGAGTTCAGACTCCTCCAGTGGCTCCTCGTTGCCCTCCGACACAGCGGCTCTGTTGGGCTGATCCTTCAGGTTGCGGGGAGTGGGGGCCAAAGGTTCGGACTCAACCCCTGCCTCAACTGGTGTTGCAGACTCATCTGTCCGGGGTTCGAACTCCTTCAACAGCTCTACGTTGCCATCCGGCTTCGCGGCTCTGCTGGGCTCATCCTTTAGGTTGCGGGGAGTCTGGTCCAAGGGTTCGGAATCGACCCCTGCCTCGACTGCTGGTGTGGGTGCGGACTCAGTTGTCCGCGGTTCAGGCCTCGCAAGCAGCTCCTCATTGCCTTCCGGCACCGTGGCTCTGCTAGGCTGATCCTGCTGGTTGCAGGGAGTCTGGACAAAGGGTTCAGACTCAACCCCGGCCTTGAGTGCTGCTGCAGGTGCGGACTCATCTGTCCAGAGTTCAGGCCACGCCAGTGACTCCTCATTGCCCTCCGGCACCACGGCTCTGCTGAGCTCATCCTGTGGGGTTGATTCTCGGAGAGGTGACAAGAGAGGTTGGTCGTCACCTTCTTCTGTCAGCCTCTCCATCGTCTGGCGTGGTCTGGCGGGCATATATAAATCTCCCGGTCCTTTGGGGACCGCCAGGATAACTCAGAACCACTTATTCTGGAGGTGCTTCACCCCTGGGTGCTCCTTAATTGTGTGTACCTGGAAGGGGTGGAGGGGAGTGATCTGTGTGAGCCATACCGTGTGACTGGGGAATATGTTCGCGTANGGCGGGCATATATAAATCTCCCGGTCCTTTGGGGACCGCCAGGATAACTCAGAACCACTTATTCTGGAGGTGCTTCACCCCTGGGTGCTCCTTAATTGTGTGTACCTGGAAGGGGTGGAGGGGAGTGATCTGTGCGAGCCATACCGTGTGACTAGGGAATATGTTCGCGTCGGCACGGCGCTTCCATGTGATCGCTGCTCCACCTCCTTCTCTTCCTTGGGTTTCTGGCATGGAGTCCTGAGTTCGGGGCTGATTCGGGTTCTTGGAGGTCTGGTTTCAGGCTCTCTGAAGGGGTTCGGTTAATGCTCCATCCGGGGCTCATCTCTCCTTGGGTTCTCCTGCAACAGCCGCTTGACATTGGGGTCCCGTTGTTGGTAGGTACCCAGATGGTGACCTGGAGTTGTTGGAGGCGTATGCTTTCATCTGGGCTGAGCGGGGAAGCTGGGGAATTTTGTTCTTCTGGGTTCCTGCCCCAGTTCACTGTCATACGTTTCTTGTCACCTATGTATATTCTGCGTTGGCCATAGTCAATGATACATTCTTACTGGCAAAGCCTAGGCTGGCCTATTATGACTTCTTTGCCTATGTGTGGGGCCATTAAAAATTCTGCCGACGTAATTTTACTACCCACACGAATTCCTAGTGTGGTCGATCCCTCTACTTGCAAAATCTTGTCAGGTTGTGCCATGCACACTGGTTTACCTACAGGCTGTACGTGAGCTTTCTGGCTGTCAGTAAGGAGGTCAGTTCAGATAAAATTACTGGTGGCTCGAGTCTAGCAGGGCAGAAACTCTCCTTTTGTTGACTTCGACCTCAATGCAAGGGGCCTCAGGGGGGTATGTTTTGTTCGTTAGCATTTGAAAGATGTCTTGGGGCCAGACAAGACCGGAGGTGGTGGCCCGTTTCGAACCCCGGCTCCTTCATTTTCTGACCCCCTCTCTCCCTTCTCGGCATTCTCGGGTATCGGCCCACTCTTGTCGCGTGGCCGGTCAGCTGTTCCCCCCCTCCCCCAGCGCTGGTCGCTCTCTCTTTCCTAGTCAGGCAATCTCTGTTGAAATGCCATCCCGGGGTGGAAGGGGAAGAAGGGGAGTCACAGCAGGGGTGGTGTGCGACCTTCGCTCGGCCTCGCCTCTCCCATTGTTCTGTCTAGCACTGCCTGTGCTTTGAAGTTTCACTCGCATTCCCAGGCTCNAATCTCTGTTGAAATGCCATCCCGGGGTGGAAGGGGAAGAAGGGGAGTCACAGCAGGGGTGGTGTGCGACCTTCGCTCGGCCTCGCCTCTCCCATTGTTCTGTCTAGCACTGCCTGTGCTTTGAAGTTTCACTCGCATTCCCGGGCTCTCTCAACAAGCTCATCAACATTTTGCGGATGCTGGATTTGTAGTACTTTGAGAAGGTTGAGTAAGAGCATGCGTGCAACTGTTCTCATGCAGCTCTCCTCATTGTCTTTGTGTATTATATGCTTGTACATTTTAACTTTGCGGCGTATAAATATCTCTGCTTCTTCCTAGATTCTTTGGGTGCGGGTGTGGAACTTGGTGGACAGGCAGGCAAGAACTTCATCGCAGCAGAACTGGGTTGCTAATTGGTTGCGGAACTGTGCCCATTTAGTGATAAATTCACTGTATTTGGCCCACTATTCTTAAGCCGTCCCACTCATTTCCTTTCGTGCTCGGGTGACTCATTGTTTAGGTGACACACCGTTCGCCCTAAAATATTTCCATTTACATTCCTGAGTGAAAGTGATGGGCTTCTTGGGGTCGGCCGGCAAACTCTGGCAGTTACGGACATGCTGATTTCAGGTTGAGGTTGCACTGTGGGTGCCTGGATTTCCCGGTCTGTACTGTTCGGATTGTTAACACATCACGCAATGCTATACAAGTCCGGGTTGGGTAAACCTCTAGTCGGGCCACCCTATACAGCCGTGGTGAAATGTCTGGTTGCAGGTAATACACCTCACTGTATTTGTGCCGCGACTTGGACACACGATCCAGTCACAGTGGGCGGCTAGCTGTTGTCGGCACTGTTCACACCGAAACTCTAAG
>NQII01004597.1:27778-84101 GCA_002778355.1 Clitarchus hookeri | reverse complement strand
AGGCAGCGGTACTGGAATCGACCTTGGTAGTGTGCACGCACTCAATTAGGAATTGTCCCGCGCCATTGCACAAGGCAATGCAGCAGCTTGTGTCGGAGTTGTCGGAGTCCATGGCAGTAGAAGTTTAGCCAGCGGCGGCTACGTTGTCTCTCACTTCGGACATCTTCCTGGCTAACTGAATAAGGCGTCACTAGTTTTCTTTGACTCCCTGAAGTCTGGTTTGTCTGGGGTTTCTCCCGGCCTCTCTTCGTTATCTCAGGGTGGAAAAGTGAACTCCAATGCGGCTGGCGGGCTTCCGGCCCACTGGTGCTGGTCAGTGGAGCTGGATCTNCCTCTCTTCGTTATCTCAGGGTGGAAAAGTGAACTCCAATGCGGCTGGCGGGCTTCCGGCCCACTGGTGCTGGTCAGTGGAGCTGGATCTGGGTCGTCAATTGGCTCGACGCCTGGTTCAAGTGGTAGGTCTCTAGGCGGAGGATCTCGAAGACTGGGTGTACAGCCCTCGGTAGCTTTACCAGGGGTCCAAACAGATAACAAGGGGGAACTGTGAGGTGAGGCCTCAACAGTTGGCGGACGACATGAGCTCGTTCCAGAGGGGTCAAAAAGTTGAAGGCAAGGGCTGATAGTTTAATTAGGGCTGGTTACCAGACAGGATAGCAGCTACCCTCCTGTAGGTGAACAGCATTTACCAGGGAATTAGCTGCTACGGTACTCTTCCACAACGGGGTGGCAAGCAACAATAACCCTAACTAGAGTGTAATTTGGAAGAGGTAGTTTCTTCCTTGCCAGGCCTGGCACTCTCTCCGGCGAGTATATACGTTATGGAGTTAGTGGATTAGCCGACAAGGAGAATCTGAACTCTTCATAGTGTGTCTTGCTAGTGGTTGTGGCATTACCGTACATGTACACCAGGTACCTTTACGTACCTAGTCTACAGTATAGGTGGCCGTCTAATGGGTTGTGTTTTGCTGACGTACGTTCAGTCCTTTTTAGTGGACGGGCCGCAGTCCTACCTAAGATTGACAAACAAGTTTAATTTTGTGGTTCCCTGCCTCTTTGATGTGGGGTGACGCTTACAGGGGATGACAGCACAATTTACACAAGGAAGACCAGATGGTGGTTTAACTGGATACGTGTTTTATTTTCTCTAGAATAAGCCACAGTGACCCATACTCTCCTACTGTAACCAAGGCTCTGATTAACTCTCGAAAGGAAGGTAAGCAAAGACAGGTGAAGGTGTCTGTTGGCTTGCAGAGCCTGGCCTGAAGGGCGAAATAAAAGAGGACAGAGCAACAACTCGGTAGTTGTGATAACAACTAAACCCTAACTGAAGCTGGTGGTGTCCTGAAGGGACTTCAGGGGGGTTATGTGGTGTGGGTTAGACGGCAAGTGTCAAGAGGGGAATGACGACTCTTCTGGGGCTGCAACAGGTGCTGATGGTCTGGCGTTGGTAGCTGAAGATCAACTGTTGGTCTCTCGTGAGGATAGCGGATGAGAGTAGACTGAACAGAGAGCTCCAGCACACGAGGTGGTGGAGCGAGCTAAGTATTATTTACAAACCCACATAAGACGCCATGTTGTCATCCTTTGATATCGCCAAAGCTGCTAACTGAAGGACAAGTTACGAATTCAGCACTTCCTTGCTGCAGAATGCTGTAGTTTAACAATTAATTTTTTTAAACAAATTAAAAAATAAATTCAGTACTGCGATTAAAAAAAAACTGACTATGATAAATATATCCTCAGTTTTTCTATAGTGTTTTTGATACCAGTGTGAAAGAAAATTTAATCACTTCATTTGAAGTAAAATATTGGTTGAAAGTAATTTTGAGCAGTGAAATGTCTTACATTGATTCTATTATCTTCCAGTATGATCACTTCCTGGTAACATTGTATGGCCATACATATCCTTGCGTCTCGTCACCCCCTACGTAAACAACCTACACTAGTCCTCAGCTGTATATCCCCATGGCAGAGAGCACAAGTCAAATGACAATTAGTGGAGCCTCACTCCGCTACCCTCCCTGCCAACCTCTTTGGCCTCCCGATTAGGGTTCTCGGAACTACCCACCCCACCATCGACTTTTCCCTGTTTTCTCTGATTTCCAGATTTGTCGAAACCCTGAAGAGTAACATTCAAAAATGAAGGTTTTAAAATACTTGAAAATTAGCATTAAACATTGTGGAACCCAGCTTAAATCTAACATGGTGTAGTATAACCCCCAAACTTTAATAATTATTTTTTCCAACAACAAACAGAAAACTAAAACATAGTTACCTGGAGCATACAATTTGATTTACTCATGCTCGTGAGCTTTTTGAGTCGGGAACTAAGTTTTAAGGACAATTTATATCTTTAATTGCATGAAAACAAATGAGCTTCTGATTTTTATTATCATTTTCATATATAAACATAAAGCTCAACCAATGTTACCTATTCGAAATTCAGTTAGCATGTCTTAACATTATGTCTAAGTCAAATTCAAAGACTAGTAATGATTATCTCCACAGTCACTCAATTTTTTGGAACGGATAATATTCCATTTTATCCATGCGGTTGTTATTTTTGGAATTTGTCAATTCATATACTGACGAAAAAGAATGAATTTAAAGTTACATTAGTATCCTGTAAAAGCCACCACACATTTGACTATGAATTACTTGCAGCACTTAAGGTCTTTGACAAGATTCAGGATAAATTGCATCACATTGTTATGTTGTTTCCATTTTCATGATTGAATCTAACTGTTTTTCAAAAACAGTCCATGGTAAAATAAAAGTAGTTTATTTTTATTTACTTTCATCATGCACATGCAATTTCACTCTCGTGAGTGAGTGAGTGAGTGAATGAATGAAGAGATTTGGGCGGCTCTTAACAGCAAGGTCTTGAGAGCCAATTAGGGTAATTGAGGTAGGTATGGAGCAATGCCGGAATGAAGGGGTGGGAGAAACTGGAGACCCCAGAGAAAACCCACCGACCAGCGGCATCGTCCGTTCACACACGTGTTTTACTTTCACGGAAGAAAAAGCAGGATGCTCGCAAACTTATACCAAATACGATAAAATAAAACTGTGAATAAATCACAGCTGCCAATCTAACCAGATTGAATTTCTCTCTAAAATTGCAAACATGGCTGCATTATCGTTGAGTTTGTTTCGGAAAAAATGTTAGTTTGATTAAAGTTGATATTGTATAAGCAAGTTTTTCTTTGTGAACTTACACAAAATATAGTTCCAGTTCATAAAATAAAGGAATGAAATTCTGGAACTTTGTTCATTTGGTAAAAAATTAATGTGTTCCACATTCGTTGCAAACAAAAAGGAACTAAATACGTAAAGTGAACACGTTCTTTTCAAGCTATGGTCAACTCTGCCCTATTTCTTCAGTTTAGTACAACATGCCACCCACAGCCAGTTACACGATAGGTTATTATTTATTTTTGGGAGATTATTCTGCCTGAGACATGGAATGCATGAGAACTCGTACACCGTCTTACATACTCTGGAAGCGCAGTGGAAAAGGTATGCAAAGTAGTTTGCCAAGTGCAAGAGATACTCTCTCTCACTCATGATCATGTTACTGGCATGGGGATGTGTGCAACCCAACATCAGCTGTGCTTAAATCATGAACCATTGGCAGGAGAAAGGGAACACAGCTCAACTCTAACAACACAGATTACCCACTTACAGAGAGAGTTGTTTAACTAATNTTGGCAGGAGAAAGGGAACACAGCTCAACTCTAACAACACAGATTACCCACTTACAGAGAGAGTTGTTTAACTAATGAGGAAGGGGCCACGGTGGGGTAGTGTAGTGGTTAGACTGCTCGCCTCTCACGTAGGGCCGCTCTTTCAAACTTACCATTATTTTCCTCTTTCTTCACTTTCTTCAACTTTTTCTTCTTCAATTTCTTCCCACTACTTGTACCACTCTTCTTCTCCTTATCCACAGTTCTGTCAGCATCTACTTTGGCCTTTTCCTTATCCTCAGTCTCACTTTCTTTGCCACCTTCCTCTTTCTTCTGAAATANCTGTCAGCATCTACTTTGGCCTTTTCCTTATCCTCAGTCTCACTTTCTTTGCCACCTTCCTCTTTCTTCTGAAATAGAATAACAAAAACACTTCTAACAGCAGGTAAATATTAGAGATGGGTCGAACATTCGAATTTCGAACCGAACCCAAACTTCAGTTCGAAATTGATGGCCATGTAAAAGATTGATTCTAGTTCGGTTCAAAAATTCGCCAGAAACGAACATCATTAACGAACTTTGAAACAAATGTACTTCACCTCAAAAACATTGAAAAATTACAAATGTGGGATGCAAAACAACAAAAAATTTACAGAAAGAGTCACATTTGTTTTTTTTTTTTTTTTTTTTTTTTTTTTTNAGATTGATTCTAGTTCGGTTCAAAAATTCGCCAGAAACGAACATCATTAACGAACTTTGAAACAAACGTACTTCACCTCAAAAACATTGAAAAATTACAAATGTGGGATGCAAAACAACAAAAAATTTACAGAAAGAGTCATATTTGTTTTTTTTTTTTTTTTTTCCCATAGCAGTGATGACAGCATTGTATCTAGAACTCTATGGTGTAAAACTAAATGCTTTTCTTTATTAACTTACAGCATTTTTAATTTTAAAATGATTGGACAGAAAATAGGTGATTTGCTTGAGTGTTTTAAAAATGACATTTTCAATTAACATATATTGATGCTAATTTGTGGTTTTCACATACTTATTACATTTTGGAGCTATTGGTGGTGGGACTGTGCAGGTTGTATATGTTCCATGTTTGAACATTGGAGGTCAAATTGTGAATGTGGTGGTATGTACATGTTTGTTTTTGTTATATACTTGAACAAATATGGGCTGAGCTGTGAAGGTTGTATGTAAATGTATGTGTATTTTTTATGCTACATGTTCATCTACTGTTAGAGATGGAATTATTAAGGTGGTTCTATATGTTTGTGTTTTGTTATATCCTTGAACAATTAAAGGCTGATTTGGGAAGGCATATGTGGATAAGACATCTTTTAAAGTTTGGTTTCGTTCATGGACAGTTTAGAAGGTTCGGTTCAAGTTCGGTTCAATAAAAATATTCTAGGTTAAGTTCTAGTTTGTTTCGGTGGCAAAATTTGGGGTTCATACAACCTATAGTAAATATGCAGGATGGGTATAAAAGAATACCCCAACTTTGAAGGTCTATAATATCAAAACCAAACAACCTACAATCTTGATTGACCAATCAAATGAACCGTGGAACCGTGAAGTTAACATAAGTACCATACATTCATAAATTTTAAATGTGACCACAATGAGCAGTCCGTTTGACATCTACGCGATAATCAAACTCGTTCCACACTCTTGTCAGCATGTCCGGTGTTACGGTTTGGATGGCGTTCGTAACTCTTGGTTTGAGTTGGTGAGGGGGAAGCGAACTCGCATTCCACACGTCAATGTGAAGGGGACGGTCTAATGTTTCCTTTATGTTCCAAGAGATGACACTGGCACATCTGCCGTCGCACTATGAGCATGTGTTGTGTGTTAGTCCACATCATGATGGCAACGGAACAACAGAAGGCATTCTGTGTTATTCAGTTTGCTAAATGTGAATTGTTTACAACTGTTCGACGTGAATTCCGTCGCAAATACAGATGTCGTCCCCCTAATAGGTGGAATATCGTACGTTGGTTTCGTCAGTTCCATGACACAGGGTCTCTTTGCAACGGCAAAAGTTCCTGGCGGCCGCGTGTATCCGAAGAGAATGTGCAACGTTTTCAACAAGCATTCGTTCGCTGTCCGATAAAATCAACTTTACAAGCTAGTCGGGAAATGCAAATCTCTCAATTGACGGTATGGACAGTGTTGCGAAANCTACAAGCATTCGTTCGCGGTCCGATAAAATCAACTTTACAAGCTAGTCGGGAAATGCAAATCTCTCAATTGACGGTATGGACAGTGTTGCGAAAGCGATTACTGTACAAACCATACAGGTTACAGATTGTACAGGCTCTTACCAAAAGGGATAAAGAACTGAGACTTGATTTCTGCACGTTCGTTCTTGCCCAGAACNAAGCGATTACTGTACAAACCATACAGGTTACAGATTGTACAGGCTCTTACCAAAAGGGATAAAGAACTGAGACTTGATTTCTGCACGTTCGTTCTTGCCCAGAACGAGGTAGACGATGCTTTCATGTCTAAGCTGGTTTTTAGCGATGAAGTGATGTTCCATACAAATGGTAAGGTGAACCNGAGGTAGACGATGCTTTCATGTCTAAGCTGGTTTTTAGCGATGAAGTGATGTTCCATACAAATGGTAAGGTGAACCGGCACAATGTGTGGATATGGGGTCAGTAGCCTCCACATGAAACCACCAAATACTTGCGCGCTTCCCTCAAAGTGGACGTGTTTTGCGCCGTATCCAAAGCCACTGTTTTTGGCCCTTTCTTTTTTCCCGAGCCCACTGTTACTGTAATCCCTTATTTGGATATGCTTACAGAGTGGTTGTTTCCTCAGTTAGAAGAGGTGGCAGGGGACTTCATTTCCCAGCAGGATGGTGCGCCACTGGTGCTGGATTGGTCGAGGAGCAGGTGGTGACCAGGCTCTTCATCGCTGGTCCCCAAGAAGCTCGGATCTTACCCGTGCAATTTTTTCTATGGGGGTACATAAAGGATCAAGTGTTTCGTCCACCATTGCCGGCTATTATTGACGACNGAGGTAGACGATGCTTTCATGTCTAAGCTGGTTTTTAGCGATGAAGTGATGTTCCATACAAATGGTAAGGTGAACCAGCACAATGTGTGGATATGGGGTCAGGAGCCTCCACATGAAACCACCAAACACTTGTGCGCTTCCCCTGAAGTGGACGTGTTTTGCGCCGTATCCAAAGCCACTGTTTTTGGCCCTTTCTTTTTTCCCGAGCCCACAGTTACTGTAATCCCTTATTTGGACATGCTTACAGAGTGGTTGTTTCCTCAGTTAGAAGAGGTGGCAGGGGACTTCATTTTCCAGCAGGATGGTGCGCCACTGGTGCTGGATTGGTCGAGGAGCAGGTGGTGACCAGGCTCTTCATCGCTGGTCCCCAAGAAGCTCGGATCTTAGCCCGTGCAATTTTTTCTATGGGGGTACATAAAGGATCAAGTGTTTCGTCCACCATTGCCGGCTATTATTGACGACCTCAAAATGATAATTACGGACGCCATCCAAACCGTAACATCGGACATGCTGACAAGAGTGTGGAACAAGTTTGATTATCGCATAGATGTCGTTCGGGCCGCTCGTGGTGATCACATTGAACATTTATGAAGATATGGTAAACAAACTTCACAGTACCACGGTTCATTTGATTGGTCAACCAAGGTTTTAGGTTGTTTAGTTTTGATATTATAGACCTTCAAAGTTGGGGTATTCCTTTATACTCAATCTGTATAGTTATACATACCTACCACTTCATGTTCAGCTGAGTGATAGATTAATTATTCCACTACCTCTCTACGACACAGGTTTAATCAGAGCCTCAATGAACCAGAAATCACAGTAAATGGGACACTCTCATGGGTAGCATGGTGGACCACTATCAGGTGTGGAGTCTTTCTCAGGGTGCCCCTTACATTACACTACATCTTGCATGTTATCTTTCTCCCATCCAAGGCACACCATAACAAATTATGACTATTTACCACAAAAATAACACCTTATTGTACCCTTACTACAAAACTGCAATTCACGGGTGCAGCATTTTTAGATTGCCCGGGACCTATCTGCAACCCAGTAAAATAAAGTTGCATTATGAGATTGGACAGCACTTAAGGTAGAAAGAGCACAACTTTCACTGAAGAACAACACTGCATTACAGTGTAGAAAAGCCTGTTGAAGTAACTACATTAAAATGCATGGTCATTGTGCTTGAACAATAAACTAGTTGAGACAGTAAGGTACAATACTTTTCGGGAAGGCAGTCCTGTGCAGAAAGCAGGATAGGGCAAACAGTATTCATACCTGTAATGTAGTTCTTGTAAATGGGGTTTTAAAAATATATTTTTTGTATTTTGTTCAATATTTTCTAGCATTTACCATTGCTATATGTTTTTATTTCATTGTGATGTATACTTTAATGTCACATGTTCCCTTTTATAATTTGAATTATTGTCCATATGATAAACACATACTTTATACCCACAAGATAATTGTTACACCAAGCTCTTTGAATTCACGCATAGCCTACTGGGGCCATAGAATAAGCAAGACAGCAACAAAACAGCCCAAAAATTCTATTTTTAATAATCCAGCAAGTAAATTTTTGATACTTACCTCAATCTCATGGAAAATTTACAGAGTTCTGATATCAACTATTAATTTTATGTTTACAGAACTCAAATTTAACACATTTAAAATTAAAATGGACACATTAATGGGCATTATGGGATCATTTTATCTAAATGCTTCTCATCTGTACGTAATGCGGTTTCTTAGTGTATTTCTGTGTTAACTTACCTCTTCGTCCTCATCCTCTTCACCAGATGAAAGAAGCCCGCGAAGAGCATCTTCCTCCGCTACGCCCTGTAGCTGTTTAACAGCTTTTCCTTCATGATCAGACTCACTGCAACAATGGAATGAAACTAATGTATATTATTAACAGAATTACATCACATTTTGCAATGTAATTGCTACATAACTACAATGTGTTATTTTGCATTGCTCAATGCTGCACACTTTAATTTGTTAATATGTTTATACATAGTGGAATATATTGACTCGTAAAAACGTAATGCAAAAATATGGCTTCAGGTATACAATATACTTAGGGGCACCTGTTTTTCACGAGGCACGAAATTGCAAAATTTGCTTTAGTTATTTGAAATTGTGAAACAATAAAATGCTTTGTGAAAAAAACCGGATAACTGTGTAAGTTTGGCATGTGAAGCAAAACACGTAGTTGGTTTTAGTGATTAAATGAGATAGTTTTTGTTGAATTGTTTTCTAGAATGTTTTCATAATCGACCGCTCGCCAGAATGGCATTCAATAGATCCAATGAGATGTTAAAACAGCTTAAAATGGTGTTTATTTACATTTGGAAAATAAGTTGATTTATTAAATTGGATACTTAAGTTTTTGATACAAAAATATATATAACAGGAGAATTATTTTTTTTAATAAAGTTAATGTTGTGTACTTGTGTGCAAATATTACAATAAAATAGGCAGAGAATATATGTACAGTAAACATACAAATGCCAACAAAAATCACCATGCATAAGAACAATACTTGTCTGGCGTAACCAAATGTTTCACTAACCTCAACAGCAACAGAGGAGAAAACCAAAATCTAAAAGGATGAATACGTTATTTTTATCAAACTGGCTTTTATGGTAGGAAACATGAATAGCTATTATAAAGTTATTAAGTGGAATCTTTATGTTCTTATAACCTAGAAAATATGTAAACAAAGCTACATAAATACGTTTTAACCAGTTTTTATAAGTTACAGGGTCTATGGTTTTGCAGGAAATAATTGAGCTGATGCAAAATGTGGCATTCTACCAAATTTTTTTACATATTTTGCACGATAGTTCTTTTTATGATTACGTAAATTTTTTTCCCAGTAGTTTTATATTCTGTGAGGGAATCACGTTGGTGAATAATGCCTTTGCTTATATTTTATACAGTCGTATCAAACTACTTTATATGCACACATGTATGCTGTATATACGGAATTGTAAGGATTTATTCTTATTGAACTGGCCATTAAAATAACGTACTACTTAGGTGAAATTGAGGACTTCTATTTTATATTTTTCCAAATCAAAATTAATTGTATATGTCTTTATTGTTTGAAATATAGTATTACATCTTTAAAATCACAGAAACACACTACTGTTTATGAAATTTGCAACACCCAGAAAGAATTGCCTGAATGAAATCAAACTCGGAGGATGTGTAGAACAGTGTACCAGCAATAAGTGATTACGATTTCAGAGAGATAGCGTACACCAAGGCCCAGCAGCGCCCTTTCTTGTGTGACCGGAAAGGTCAGTGTTATGCCAAACTCAGTCAGTAAAGAGCCATCAAACGAAGTGAGAGCAGGTGCCAGTATGCCTCGTCGACGTAAAAGGGCGCCATATCAGCATGTGAGTGAGTTCGAACGGGGCAGAATAATTAGTCTCTGGAAAACAGATTTGTCAAATTGTGACATTTCTGCTCGTACAGGACATGCTGCTAAGAACAGTGATGCGTGTGTGGCACCAATGAATAGAAGTGGGTCGTACGCAGCAACGAGCGGGTACTGGACCATGCAATATGACCACAGCACGGGATGACAGTCATCTTGTCCACACGGCTTTAACAAACTGTACAGCCTCGTCCACAGTGTTGGCTTGACACTGGAACACTGCAATGGGTGTGGACCTGTCTCCGTCGACAGTTCAACGCCATCTGCTGCGGGCTGGACTGGTGGCACACATGCCATTGCATCAGCTTCCATTCTCCAGAAACCACAAACGCCTCAGACTCTGCAATGGGCACGTGAACGCCGTCGTTGGCATGCTAAGTGGGAAAATGTATAGTTTTTGGACGATTCCTGCTTCAATCTATCATACAGTAATGGCCACATACGTGTTAGACGCTACTGTGGTGATCAAAATCTGGCAGCCTTCATTCTGGAGCGGCATAGCGGACAAACGTCAAAAGTGTGATGGTTTGGGGCGCCATTGGATACAACATGCGATCTCGACTCCTAAGTATTGAGGGCAATCTGAACAGCAACCGCTACATCAGGGATGTTTTAGAGCATGAAGTACTGCCCCTCCTTCAGGCAACTCCACATGCCATATTTCAGCAGGACAATGCCCGGCCACATGTGGCGAGGAATGTGCAAGCCTTCTTCAATGAATGATGATACCACTGCTTCCCTGGCCTGCAAATTCGACAGACATGTTGCCCATCGAACATGTCTGGGATATGGTTGGTCGGCGACTTGTTCGTCACACACCTCCAGCAACCATTGTTGATGCTTTGTGGATACGCATACAAACAGCATGGAGGGAGATTGTCCAGGAACATATCCAGGTCCTCTTTGATTCCATGCCACGACATTTAGGGGCTATGATTGCAGCATGTGTGGGCTTCCCACCATACCGAATTCTCAAGGACAGAGATCATGTACAGTTGAGATCATGTACAGTTCTGTAATCCAAATCAATTGAGTATTGTCATGTACCTAATATGTGGTATAAAGTTCATATCAATCACATGTATCCTTGGTGTTGCATCTTTCGCAAACGTTAAGTGTATTTGACTAAATTTTAGAAATGTAGCGAAAAATATACCAAAATAACTTTCTCGAAACTAAAAAATTATGGGAATATTTTCACCAAAAACCAACAAGTGTGTCTAGTTATGTATTAATAATGGTGTTCGTAATTTTTCAATTAAATAAAGTGATTTAAGAAATTATCATGCAACTGCTAAACAGCTGTGCAAACCTGGTAAAATGCCATAAAAAACAAATTTGCATAGCAAATTGCTATAAAAATGTTTAAAATGAAAATACGTGCTGAATTACACTACTGTGACATAATAAATTCTAAAACATTTTTTCAACAAATTAACACAGAGAACTGCAACCATCAATTTGTTGCTAAGGAGAATAAAATGTTCATTAGGTAACACATGGTTATTTAAAAATAAATGTACAGAAGCAAAATGTTATAAAACCATTATAGGTTATGAATCTCAAATGTCACAGGTGCCTAAATAATAATTTGATGGTAGATAAACATTTTCGAAACTCACTGCACAAGAATACTCTCTCGTAATACTGTGATGACAAAAGAGAACGGCCATTTCAAATTTACAGTTTAATAATTTATTTACATCTATGAGAAAAATTATTGAGCATACCAGAAAAACAAGGAAATTTTTAGAGGCTGTTCTGTGACACATCTTTACAAAAATAGAACAGATATAATAGTTTTTTTTGTAAGAAGCAGTCCATTATAAAGATATTTCACTTTAGTAATTAATTACATAAAAACTAAAAAAAAAAAACCTCCACAATTCTAAAGAAAATTTGCATGTCATTTTCAACTTAAAGATGGGAACAAATTATGTTGGCACCTATCAGTAGTGTTAAGTCGTTGTTGCACTGATGTAGCCTGCAACCTATTTTAAAAAAAGATAGCTAAGAACAAGACAGAGTGAGGTCGGATATTATCTGTGTTAATGATTTTGTGAAATTTTATGTATAGAGATTGTGTTTAATGTCAGGTAACAGTAATACAGTATACGCCAGTAGCGGTGAAGATACCGGCACTGTGCAACACGATATACTCCGGTCATGGTTAACCTACCGGCACCGTGAAACAGTAATCTACAACAGTAAAGATAACAGGACACTATAAAGGTTGTTTTGTTTACTACAGTGGTTACGGTTATGTTGAACAATTTTTCATACAGTATCAGGAAATTCATGTTTTTCTGTCTCATGCACCTATATAAAAAATCAAGAATCTGGATTTTTCCAAATTTGTGAGAGGACAGCAGCTGCTCTTATGTCACTCCACTTACTTCCACTTCTGTGGGTGAACAGCATATAAGGAAAAGGTGCTTCCAGTTTACATCAACACTGGGGTGGCAGGCAACTATACCCCTAGCTAAGTGTAAACCAGAAGGGGTAGATCCCTCCTTGTCAGACCTGGCACGCCTTCTGGTAGGTCTATATGCGGCGGGTGGAGTGGGTTAACAGACAAGGGTGATCTCGCCTTTTCGTTGTGTGTCTTGCTAGTGGTTGGGGCTCTACCATATGTGCGCACCAGGTACCTTTGTCTACCAGGTCCACAGTATGGGTGGTCGTCGAATCTATTGTGTTTTGGGTGACTTACGTCAAGTCCTTGTTAGGGGACAGGCCGCAGTCCTACTCTAGAGTTGGAAATCTGTTCACAAACCACGGTTCCCTGCCGATCCTTTGTGGGGTGACACCAAAAAGAACTACGAACAGTTCACTCAAGAAGGAACAGATGGAAGTTAGACTGCAGACATGTTTTATTCTGTCCAGAATATGGCACGGTGACTTGTACTCTACTGCTTCAAATCAATCCACTGATTAACTTACGGAAGGGGAAATAAACACAAACTACAGGTGAAGGGGCCTGTCAGTTTGAAGAGCTAGAGCAACAAATTAGGTAGCCGTTAAAACAACTTGGACCCGAACTGATACTGGGTTGTCCTGAAAGGACTTAAGGGGAGATGCAGTGGTGTGAGTTGACGGCAAGTGTCAAGGGAGTAAATGACGACTCTATGGGGCTGCAGCACGTGCTTGAAGAAGTTCTGCATTGGTCACTGGTAATCACTTGGGCAATTCCTCATGAGGAGGAAGAGAGCAGAGAGAGCAGAGACTTAGCACGACTCGTGCTAAAGTAAGCTGCTGGTATAAACTGCCGTTCTGCAGCGATGCAAGACCTTCTATACACCTGGCCAGTGGTGTCTCTGGTCCCTTTGGCAGTCTGGCGACTCTGGTGGGTTAGCTCCTCCCTTTGTGGGCAGAGCGGCACTGGCTGCAATCTTTCAGGGAGGCTGGAAACAGGGTAGTTTCTCTGTGTGCAGGAGGTATTTGCCGCTCGCTTAGGAGCAACTCGCGTTTCTGACCGGTCTCCCTTCTCACGGAAATCTGTTAGGCGGGGTGATTTATATTACTATCTATCTTGAGGTGCATTCCGCTCTCCAGGCGTCCGCTGCGTCTAAGGAGGCGGAATCTGGCCTGGGTTGCGGCCCGTTATGGTTCGTATCTTGTCTGGTGTACGTGATATGCACGTGATATGGAGTTGAAAATAAAAAGAATAATGCAACTATGTGTCACACATCATATATAACTGAAATGAAATGTTTACTGGTAGCTATTCAATTTCACAATTATTTGCATGTTATTCAAAAATTGCACTATTCGAACATTAAAATCCACTATTTGCACATCCGTATGTGGTACACATGTTATTGCAAAACATTTCGGTCAACAACATTGTCACTGGTGCAGCAACTTTCATGTACAAAAGCTGAAGAAGCAGCTTTTAGCACTGCTGGCAGCAGGTAGCAACCTGTTACATAAGTGGTGTTCAAACTACCCACCCCAATAGTGACCAAACAAGGATATGTGAGACAAGTAATGAGTCAGTAAAGGTGTTGGATTTATACTGGGATCAAGTCGAGGTACCTGATCTGCCAACCAGGAAGTGGGGCATCCTATCAACCATAGCATGTCTAAGATTCACGTGGGTGGCTGGTCAGTGTCATAGCAGCAAGCAATATGTTGCTGCAGGCCTTGTGGGCCCAGGAACCGGGATGGTATGAACCCATTAAAAGTGAAATCACAAACGAGTGGAACCATTTCAAAACTCTTCTTCCTTTGACTGCTGATGTAAGGAGTGACAGGTTTGTTTCTATAAAGGAGCCTGGAGTACAGTTTCATAGATTCTAAAATGTCAGTAATATATGCTGTAATGTATGTTTAGTGTGCGATGCCCAATGGAGATGTTTAGGTTGACGCGTGATGCGCACTGACAATTATTTAAACACGACTTTGCCTAATCTTCAAGTGTTATCATGTCATTCAAGGTGGGTTTTGAACCTGGAAACGACATGCTAACAAGCCTATCAGCACGCCCCTAGACATGAGGGTACTTATGGACATGTCAACCCAGTTCGTTTCGCCTTTATTTCAGACACGTCACACCAAACCCCCATGTGCGATAGAAGCCAGCCAAGTGGCCCAGCTAAGCGCCTGAGCTCGCGCAGCCCATGCAACCCTGCATGACAGACATGCCTGCTTTCGCCACAGACCAAGAGATGACACCTGAGAGCACAGCTCCACCCACGGGAGGAGGGACTCGCCTCCGCACCATAGAGAGCCCATGGGCAGGTGGAATGTATGTCCGTGTACCGCAGCAGAATGGCAGTTCATTATCAGCAACTCACTCCACCACCTCGTGTGCTGGAGATCTCTGCCAACTCAAAACGTCTTTGCGACCTACCAGAAGCTCTTCTCGACTTTCGCCAGCAACCCCCACAGTCTTCAACCCCCTTCAACATGTACTAAACCTTCTGGTAGTCTCACCCGAGTCCCTTCTGGACAACAGCATTGAGTTAGTTAGGGTCAGATAGTACTAAAGCTACCTAGTCGCATCTGCTCTTGTCTAGTTTAGAACCAGGTCCCCTTCACCTGGTATTTGTAGTCTACTTCCGTTCCAGTTCCTGGCTAGTTAGGAGGTAGTACGGGCCACCGTGTCTATTTCTCACAGAATAAACACGTTTTCTATGAAACCTCTGAGTACTGATTCTAGGGTGACTGTGTCTTTTATCCCCTGTAGACGTCAGCCCACCAGAGAATAGCAGGAAACAGCGTCATTTACAAACCCAATTGCTGAACCTAGAGTAGGTCTGCGGGCTCCCTTAACGGGGCGCATGTACGTTGCAAACACACCTATTAGACCGCACCCATACCGTGCACCTGGTGTGCAGTACGGTAGAGTCACAACCACTAGAGACTCAATCCACAAGGTGGCTAGTCAACAAGCCCAGCCAATTCACTACATCCACCGCCCTAAACTGTCGCACAAAGGAGTGATAGACTAGTTCTGGAGGTGTGCATACCTTTGGACCACACTCATGTCGTCGTCGGACATCCAGGGTAAGCCCAACGCTCTAACCATCGCGCTGAACTGTCGCCGGTTGGAGTAATCAGGTACGACTGTGGTTGCCTCTGCCATACATACACCTAGCTAGGGATCATCATAGCTTACTCTTCCCTCATGGGGCCAACTTTAGTACCTACCTTTATGCCATACACCTATAGGAGTGGTGCAACATGACAAGCTAGGAAGGCAGCTACTGCCTCTGAATCAAACGGGAGCTGTAACCCAGCCCCAACTGCACTTTGCAGCATAACCCCCAGGGAATGAGCTCAAGCCGCCCGACAGTTGGAGAGGCCTCACCTCCTAGCTCCCTCCCCCTCCTTATTTCAGCCACCATTGACCACTGGCCTGCCGCATCTGGTCGTCACCGACTTCCGTCAGGGACGTCACGTGCCACCGGGGATAGTTAACCAGTGGTTCCGGAGTACCAGCAGCCCTCCGCGGGCAGCCTTCAGCACCGCCAGCCGCAGCACCACCTCCGTCCAAGGACTAGGCATGAGTTCCCGTCGACCGCAGCAGCAACAATGGTCGAGTCAGGAGCTACCCCGGGCCACGCCCAATACAGGTAAACCAGTGGCTGTGTGCCAACCAGTAATATGAAGGACAGCCAAGTCCACAGCCAACTTTGTGCCGCGCCGTCAAGCTACGCGTCCTAGCCTATACACCGGCCGAAGTCCGGTTAGCAGCCAGTAAAGTCAGCAAAGCATACCACCCATGTCTCTGACCGACACACAATACCTTAACCGACCGTGACGTCGTCGTCAGTCACCCAACGTCACGCGTCAAGGTGTAGTATCTTATTGCATCAAATTCGAAAGTAGCTCAGATGAAAACACTGTCACTTTGGAAACTAGAGTTGTGTGCTGCACATCTACTAAGTTAATTATGGCAAAATGTTGGGAAACTGTATGGGTCTAAGATACTTGACCTGGAATGGTATGCCTGGACTGATTCGTTGGTGGATTTGGCATAGCTCCGCACAGGTTGCTAACCTGGGTAGTGGAAATACAAAATATGATTCCCCCTAAAGCATGGAGGTATGTGCCATAATTAGATGATCTAGCTGATGTGGCTTCCCAAGGGTCCCTGCCAGAACAACTGATAAATATTTCATGCTGGTTTGAAGGTCCATCCTGCCTTGTTCAACAAAACGATTGCTGGCCACCAAGTGAGATTATTGATCATGAAACACTTCCGAAATTGAAGTCTCCACTGGTAACTATTTTGGCTGTCCATGAGGAAGAGGAACTCCATTCAGAGAACCCTTTAGGAATGCTGCAGTAGGCCTCTTCACTCGTTAAATTGCAGCGTGTCACGGCTTGGGTGCTACGAGCTAAATCAGTTTTCCAACAGAGGGCATTTCCAAGGACAATGCCAAGTGGAAGATCTAGAGGAAACCATCACTACACACAGAATAGGTCAGTTCAGTTATGTCAATTTAAAGAAGACATTAAAGCACTCTAAAAAAGGGAGATGTGTTCCAAGATTACATAATCACTGGCACCAGAATTCCAAAGGAGTCGTCAGAGTGGGCGGCAGACTGCACAATGCATTTGCTAGTGAAAATTCCCAGCATCCTGTACTGTTGCCTAAACAAAGCAAATTGTCACAGTTGGTGATCAACCACAATCACGCTGTGAACCTGCATCCAGGGTCATCCACTACTCTCACTCCTCTCTGCAGAAACTATTGGATTGTGTCTGGAAGAGTATTGGTTCGCAGTATTCTTTATCAGTGCATAACTTGCTTGAAAGTGGAACATATCTCCCATACCCCTCCTATGTGGACTGTACCTAAGACACGACTGCCCCAAGTTAGAGCATTTATATCTGTTGGGATTTATTTTGGAGGACCCTTGTACGCTGTACCATTCTGAGGCAGGAAAATTACAGGTCATAAAGTGTACATCTGCTTATTCATCTGCATGTCCGCAAAGGCAGCAACAGTTGGAAACTGTCATTGACCTCTCAGCTGCGGCATTCCTGGCAGCTTTTAAACAATTTGCATCTGTTCGTGGACTGCCTTCAGATGTTTATTCTAACTACGGAACCAATTTTCTCGGAGCCAATAACTACTTGAAGAAGGTGTATCACTCTCTATTCCAAGAATACAATGGGCATACCATCACTGCTATCTCAACTATCAAGGCATAAAGTGGCACTTTAATCTACCTGCAAGCCTACATTTTGGTGGCCTTTCGGAGTCNGCTATCTCAACTATCAAGGCATAAAGTGGCACTTTAATCTACCTGCAAGCCTACATTTTGGTGGCCTTTCGGAGTCGGCCATCAAGAGTGACAAACAACACCTGCGTCGCATCATGGACATCCAACTGCTGTCATCTGAGAAGTTGTCTACATTGCTTGCACAAATCTCGGTGGTCCTGACCTTGTGACCACTCTGTCCCCTATCCACCGATCCATATGAATACGATGTTCTGATACCTGCTCACTTTCTTTATAGGGGAACTTCTGGTGGCCTTGTGAGATCACAACTTATGTGAACTGTCCTTGAATCGAGTCAACCGTTGGCAAATGAATGTTCAATTGCAGCAGTGGATGTGGAAAATGGAAAATGACTATCTGCATACTTTCTAGCAGAGATTTAAGTGGACTAAAATGGCTCTGAATGTACACATACGTCAACTGGTTCTCCTGAAAGAGCCCAACTTGCCTCCATTGCTATAGAAAACAGCAAACATTATTGCAGTGCACCTGGGTCAAGAGGGAGTCATGAGAGTTGCATCACTCAAGACCCTTCATGGGACAGTTACTTGACTGGTCTCGAAAATATGATTGTTATCTGTTGACTAAAAATCAATTGACATCTTGAAAGCTACAACAGTTTTAGTTACTCATGTGTTAGTGATAGTGTAGGCTGTTCACAGTAAAGTGAGAATTTTTGAGGCCCTAGTTACTTTTTTATTTCAGCCATTTTTTTTATCCTGCAACCACCTTTTTAAATAAATATTGCCATATAAGTAATAAACACAGTGTGTAGATTCCACCGCACTCGGAAATTAACGCAAGACTAAAATAAAATATATTTATTGAGTATTATTAGAAATGAGATGGCTTTCAAAAGTGCTCACTTTATCGTGAGTAGCCTATACTTGTAACAAATTAGGAAAATTACTATTTTTGGTGGGCAGGAAGTTGATGCTTATCAGTAGTGTTATCCTTAGTCNGGGGGGGGGGGGAGACAGTTGAGACCAAGAGGGTGCAAAGCGAACTCATCGGTTAACGTGGGTGCGCACAGGCATAAAATGCACAACTGTTTTATAGCAAATTATTGTTCCTGTATAACTATGCCAGAAACTTAATTCAGTACAGTATCAACAAAAATTATTAATGGTGATCTAGTATCAGTAATGTAGTATTGTATTGTCTCTTAAATTTTATTGAATACATTTGACAAGGTTAGATGTAAACATGCCACAGTCAACATCCAACCACACATTTCACAGGAACCACTTCCATCTCTTTTCCTTGAAGTTTATTTTAATTTTAAATTAGAATTCTGCATGATTTTTATAATTATTTAGAAAAATTATTTGAAGTAAACATTGCATTAATTGTGCAAGTGCAATAATACTGCTCATTTCAAAGACTGCTTGTCCACAAGCAATCTACAAGTTTTACCAGTACAAGATGTTAAATGTGCTGTAGTCAATCACCTTCAGCTACCATCAATGTAAATTTTTATAACACAAGAGTGATACGTAACACACATTACCAAATACACACCTCTCTGAGGAATCAGATATGTAGTCAACTTCCCGCCCTTCTTCATCACCGTCATCGCTCTCTTCAAATGCTTCATCATCTGATGCTTTCTTTTTCTTCTTCTTCACTGGAGCACCTAATGGTACCAGAAGTAAAATACACAAGTTGTACAAATTACTTTGCAGTGTATGACAAATGATTTATGATTCACCATACTTCTGGCACTGTAACTGTGAAATTTATACTAATACGCTAACCTTTCTTTGCCCCCTTTTTGTTTGATTTCTCTTCTTTCTCCTGTTTCTCCTCCTCAGAATTGGAATTGGAGCCAGAGTCATCTTCCGAATCCATCCAGTCATCCATGTCAGAGATTTTGAGTTCTGCAAGTGGGTAACATGACAAATACCTATAAAACAGCCTTTCGTAAGTAACTTGGCCTTTGGTACACTACTAAAAAAAAGTAATTCTAAGTGTCCTATATATAAAATTAACTTTGATTACTTTATTTTTGATGAACAATATACTGTACAAGAATATTACTTCTTTAAATTTAAATAATACATAAAGTAACAAGAAGTTACTGATTATTGGTCAAAATGGGAAATATGTAGCAGGAAGCAAGGTGCTGAAAGAAAGCTACAGAGTGATAAACTCGACCAGCTTGGTTTATGCCTGTTTAATACCAGGACAACACACACACACATAACCCAGCCTGTATCCTGACTGAAGCCTGAAGGGCTGATCTAGGATGCCAATCAAGGTACAGTCCTTAATCATGGTAGACACGGAGATGGAGGGAGCTAGGGTAACCCCAATCGAGCAGTACCTCGGACTCGTTACTGCCATTACTAGCCCAGGAAATAAAGGCCAAAAATCGTCCATTGTTGAAACTAATTCCAGGAAAGCTTAATTTTTCTGAGGAGATAGACACTTAAGGGAAATGTATTTTCTAAAAAGTCCCCGCTTCTCCTCCTCCTTGTGCTTTCCCCCACACCCCCTCCAAAGTTATTACAATGATGTATCGCTTGTAAGTCCGTTACAAAATGTCATATTGATTAATTCTTTTTTTGGGGGTTTCATTCATCAACAATAGCTCTTCAACTTTGGTCGAGAAAACTTGTTCTCTAATATTGACTATTAACAGGTTATAAAATTACAAAACTAAAAAACATATTTTTTTTCAAGTAGAATTATGTACTTTTTGGTAGGTAGTTTTTTAAATAATCAAACACCCAAAAATGTTTGAAACAAAAATTTTTATCTTTAAAATGGTGTATGTTTTATATTGGGGAGTTTATTGGTTACAATTGAGGAGGCATGTAAGTGAGAGCATGCGTGGTGGCTCGTGTGCTGCGACTTTCTCCATCTATCCCTTGGTATTTGCAATTCTTGTGCATAGGCCTCTAATTATTGTTTAAACAATAACAGAATTACTATTTACATTTGTTCCAAACTAAATTCAATAACTAATGAAAATATTATATATTTTCCTACTTTTTACATGTTTTTTAATTAAATAAGTTGCCAATAAAAATATTTGGCTATACAGTTATGAACGCCATCCAAACCGTAACACCGGACATGCTGACAAGAGCATGGAACGAGTTTGATTTTCGCGTAGTCGTCGTTCGGGCCACTCATGGTGGTCACATTGAACATTTATGAATGTATGATAAACAAACTTCATGGTTTCACGGTTCATTTGATTAGTCAATTAAGGTTGTAAGTTGTTTGGTTTTGATATTATAAGACCTTTAAAGTTGGGGTATACTCAGCCTGTATTTTAGATTGATAATCACTAACAATGTTAATAACCAGACCATATAAATTTATTTTATTTTAATTACGTAATGCCATTTTTTGGTTCGGTGAGATGTGGGTGGTGGGGGGGGCACCCTCTCCCCAATTATGGACCTTCCATTATTTACCACCTATGGACCCGCAGTGTCCCGAACTTGCTAACACCAGTAGCTATCAGGTTTATAGATTATTTAAAAAAACAAGAAAAGTTTTTTTGTTTTAAGAACTTTACTTTTAGATGACAGCATCACGGACTACCCACCCACCTCACATATAAAAGTAAAACATAATGTTTACACACAGATGGTCATTAGTTATTATATGTATGTCATACTTATCATTGATTGGCTTCCAAAACCGGTGCTGACACTAATCATCAAAAGTAACTTCAATGTCTTGGTCAAAATTAGGAGAATTAAAGCATGATAAACCATTACAGTTTTTCCAAATTGCAGAACAACTCAGACCAGAGTACGTGCATCTGCAATAGTTACCGCATGGAGCCTTATAGCTGCAGGAAACATGACAGCGAAGGCCATCAGGGGCAATGCCTTTGGTACTGGGAAAAGATTTTAAAACTTTCCTTTTTCTTCAGTTTTCTGTTATACACTCATGCCTCCAACCGCAATCTGTAGGGGAAGTTTATTGCCACTCCAGTATTGAAATAAATGTTGGTGAACTGCATCTGATAGTGGTAATTTCGAGTAACATGTTTGAAATTAGTGATGTGTGCAAATACTAAACACTAAATAACACTAAACATTAAATACTAAATAACACACACACATTTATTTAGGCTTTCAGAATTGCAACACATATCGCAAATATAACAAAAAACTCTTCCAAAGTTACTTTGAGGTTTAACATTAATAGAGGACTTAAATTGCATTAAATAACACATTTTCCAGGTTGGCATATTATATGAAATTTCAAGAATTTCTGAAACAAGAAATTAAGTGGAAATACAGCAGAAAGCAATTATAAACAATGCCACTTCACCCAGAAAATGTATAAAAATGTTATTACAATAACGATTACTTTATTTCAGGAGCTGCCACTTAAAATCATGTTGCTCATGAACTATTTTGATGGTACATAAGCGTGGACCAGAAAAAAAAAGCCAAAACAAAACCATGAATCAGTTAACTTGAACGTTGCATCAACCATGTAATGAAATGAAACAGTTAGAAACGTAAATCTTTTACTAGCACTCCAAATTTTATTTTTATTTGCATACAAAAGAAACTGAATTGCAGGTGACAAAAAAACGTAGCTTTAAGACTAGTAAGATGTTAAAACATGGAACAACTTGTCATAGTTCACTGCCAACTTAACTGTGAGTATAGTGGTCATTGCTTACATTAAAAATATTGAAATATATGCAGCTACGAGCAGTGATTTTTTACATAGGTTGATTTCAACAGAGCTCATTTTATCGTAAACAACCTATAAGAAAATATACAGATGCATTCATAATTTTACCATTATCAGATCATACTAATTACACAGCTTCAAGAATCAATGTATAATATTTAAATAATCCAGTAGAAAGTAGCAAGAGTATAGTATAAAATTACTTTCAAACTGTTTATATAAGCAACAGATAGAAAAACTCAAGTACAAAAATTAAAAAATGTATTTGCTAATTATATTTATTTCAAAATATGATTGGTATAAGTGAAAATTCAAATCAAAGTAAACGACTGTGATGCATTTCAATCAATACAATTAATTTAAATCATTTGTCTCAACCTATACTCTAGTAAAGTCTGTAAACACTAAATTTTCCATACAAGCACGGACGAGAGCTTTTACAAGACCCACTGCCCAAGCCTGCATGCTAGCAGGTATGGCGGTTTCAATACAATAACCTGTCACAAGATACTTGCTGCAGCAAAAGCAAAGCAGGNCTGCATGCTAGCAGGTATGGCGGTTTCAATACAATAACCTGTCACAAGATACTTGCTGCAGCAAAAGCAAAGCAGGCACAATACAGCAATGTGACACAATGAGTAGTAACCAATCAGAGCTTTCTCACCAGCAATGAGTGTTGAGTGTGTTGGAACCGTTGCATGCATTTAATTTGTCGCATCACCCATTGACAGAGAAGAAAAAGAGGAGACAGAGAAGAAGAAAATTTTTTGTAAACATTGACGCTTCCATCGTGGCACAATAGGTTAATGACTAATTCTAATTGATGAATAGTATTAAAATATGACTGCCCTGTGATTACTAATATGAAAGAAATGTTACATTGTGGTGTTTCATTTTGCAAAATTTAATAGAGAAGTAAACATATCTGTTGTCAGTTTTCAGATTCATTAACACGTATTTGCATCTGAGTGTATACAACAAACAAATATTGTATTCACCCGAAAATAAGACAGTAGTTTTCATTTTAAAATGTATTTTAAAAAATGGGGGTCATCTTACAATCAACAGCAAACTGTNCTGCATGCTAGCAGGTATGGCGGTTTCAATACAATAACCTGTCACAAGATACTTGCTGCAGCAAAAGCAAAGCAGGATTCACAATACAGCAATGTGACACAATGAGTAGTAACCAACCAGAGCTTTCTCACCAGCAATGAGTGTTGAGTGTGTTGGAACCGTTGCATGCATTTAATTTGTCGCATCACCCATTGACAGAGAAGAAAAAGAGGAGACAGAGAAGAAGAAAAAATTTTGTAAACATTGACGCTTCCATCTTGGCACAATAGGTTAATGATTAATTCTAATTGATGAATAGTATTAAAATATGACTGCCCTGTGATTACTAATATGAAAGAAATGTTACATTGTGGTGTTTCATTTTGCAAAATTTAATAGATAAGTAAACATATCTGTTGTCAGTTTTCAGATTCATTAACACGTATTTGCATCTGAGTGTATACAACAAACAAATATTGTATTCACCCAAAAATAAGACAGTAGTTTTCATTTTAAAATTTATTTTAAAAAAATGGGGGTCATCTTACAATCAACAGCAAACTGTTTCAACCTGGAATAACACGCAATGTTTACATACCAATTCGACTGCCAACCACATCACATGTAAATGCACATATTTTTCATATAAATATAGACACACACAGTTGATGATAATGCCAAATATAATTCAGTTATATCTAAACTTCCCTATTTACATTGCGGTTATAGCTTTAACCTACTGCTGCTATGTAAATAATGGTGGCCATTTAGAATTCAAAACATGAAACTCATAGAAAAACATGGTATGGAAGGGGTGTGCACTTTTTACCCTTTCATACCACGGCCGTGTTCCACACTATCAACGACCTGCAGTAAATGATGCATGGTTTTGGTTCCATAAGGGTGGCGCTATATGTTCATATTTCTTTCAAGTGTTTAGTATCTATGTTCATATTGTTATTTTATTCTATGGTCATGTCTTTTTCTAACACGGTAAACAAAACAGAAGTTTGTAAACAGTAATCTAAAAATATTTTCCGAAAGAAAAGAGTTAAAATAATATGGAATATACAGTATTTTTTCATGTCTTTAAAAAATGGAATACTAACATTTATTATAGTGTACATTTATAGCATCAATCTGTTATTTTAGCATTTTAATTTTATGCGATGATATAAGCAAAAAAAATTAATAGTGATTGAGCTTATTATTTTTTTGTGATTCCATGCAGTGACTTTCTAAGCAAGAAAATTAAAATTGTGAGTAATTATTTTTCTTGAAACATGACCTCATAATATGGGGGTCATCTTATTTTCGGGTGAATACGGTAGTAATGTCCATTTTCATTTTCTAAAATTTGCCATTAATATTTTATTTGAATTTTAGAGGTATAGATAGTAGTATCCAAATAAATTTAGAGATGCAGACATAATGTTCATTGCATAATATAACAAAATGACACCAGACAGCAACACAGTCTGCATCGGTGACTGCGGTCGACATTCTGTCACTCAATTGTGAATTGCTTTTATAAACGGCCATCGGCAGTCTGTCATCGGCCACGCCACATTGCTGTATTGTGAATATTGTTTTGTCTGCTTTACGGTGAGTGCATTTGTTATGTTATTTTATTTTACTATTGCAATTGTGGTTCAGAAACAACCTTCACTCGCGAATTCAGCATTACCCATTTATGCACAGAGCCTAATTGTTTTGTTACGACAACTGGAACTTTAATAATAAGTAAACACAAATGCAACATAATTTTCACACAATGCTGTTTTAGCACCAGGAAATATTTTTGTGCTTTTATTTATTATTTATTCATGTTTAATTGTGTTATTNAATTCAGCATTACCCATTTATGCACAGAGCCTAATTGTTTTGTTACGACAACTGGAACTTTAATAATAAGTAAACACGAATGCAACATAATTTTCACACAATGCTGTTTTAGCACCAGGAAATATTTTTGTGCTTTTATTTATTATTTATTCATGTTTAATTGTGTTATCACTGTTTCTCAAAACAAAATAAACAAAATTACAACGATCCTCAATACCACACTCCACCACCCTCTCTCTTGATTGGCTAAAATTTCAACCTTGCAGGAAACCTTCCATTGAAAATTGCACACGACCAGTTATAAAACCTCCATGAAAACGGCAAGCAGAAGGCCAAATTTTCCATAGAACTGTCCATACAAGCAACCATGCATTCTTGCATGTAATCTTCCGTCATGGCTCATGGGTTTAAACGCTTCTGTTGGTTCAAGAATCTAGCCTTTTCCGATGCAGGAGAATTCATTTTTCTGTTTACAGTTTCAAGCATTACCTGTGTTGTAGCAGTGTTTCCATCCACCTATTACGCCTTTTACACCACTTCCCTACCATTTGAATGCACTGATAAAACAGACCTAGAAACCAAACCATTCGTAAAATTTAGTGTGCAGTTATTCAGCGCAAGGCAATGCCACAAAAGTTAATTTCGTGAAAAAGACTTACCATCTCTCTTCCAATTCTCTTTTCTTGTTGCATCGATAGTATGTTTCCCAGAAGACACATGCTGCTGCTGATGTGCTAGCCTAGCGCAGCCCTTTGACATACCAGTGAACTAGCACCAGTGAAGTCAGTTGTACTAACACAGACTAGATTTTAGGATGGTCAAAAACTAGTCCAACATGGCATCCAGCTCTTCAACTTAAATTACTGCACAAGCCGACATTTTGTCCATATTGAACTTATGACCCTCGTAAGACAAAATTCAATTCAGTTGAGGATCACCAGGCCATCATACAACTGCAGTATGGTCCAAAGGAGCAAGTTCCACAAGTGCAGCGCCAGCNTGAAAAAGACTTACCATCTCTCTTCCAATTCTCTTTTCTTGTTGCATCGATAGTATGTTTCCCAGAAGACACATGCCGCTGCTGATGTGCTAGCGTAGCGCAGCCCTTTGACATACCAGTGAACTAGCACCAGTGAAGTCAGTTGTACTAACACAGACTAGATTTTAGGATGGTCAAAAACTAGTCCAATATGGCATCCAGCTCTTCAACTTAAATTACTGCACAAGCCAAAATTTTGTCCATATTGCACATATGACCCTCATGTGACAAAATTCAATCCAGTTGAGGATCACCAGGCCATCATACAACTGCAGTATGGTCCAAAGGAGCAAGTTCCACAAGTGCAGCGCCAGCACTGAAACATCACCACTGATCAAGCAGTATGCATGCCAAGCCTTGAGTCATCCCCATTCTATGGTTCACGGATGGTGTGGCAGACTTTTTATTATTCAAATGAATGAGATGTTTAAACTAAAACTTCTACAAAATGGTTTATTTACACTACTCATACCTTTCTTCTTTACAGTAGAGGATTTCTTTCCTTTCCCTTCTTCTGGCTCCTCTCCTTCTACCTCTTCTCCTCCATTCAGTCGCTTCCTCATCATCAGCGAAAATAAGTTCCAATTCTTGTTACGACTGCCAAACAAGAGTCATAACATATTTTAAACACTATATGGAGATCACTAGTGTATACAGTAAAATCTTGTTAATTTGAACTAGGTTAATTTAAAATTCTATATAAATTAAAATTGTTGTTAGCGTTAGCCCTCGAACATGAGAATGGGATTTCACATGCTTTGGGGTTTGGTTAATTGAAATTTCGCACAGTATGTAAATTAAAGTAAGATTTTTCCAAACTGTATGAAAAGTTCAGATGATCAATGCTGCACTAATTAAATTCTTGTTTTGTAACAAAATAACAAGCATCACAAACGGGCATCAGGTGGCAAGGGATTCTACTGCATGTGGCTACCTTGCCTATGCATGTCTGTCAACTTGACAACAGGGTAACACACTGACAAAGAGCTCCCACTGTATTTCTGCACTTTTCTGTCTCATTTATCCTCCTTTTTTCAACACAGCCTTTACATTTCTGGAAAAACGAAAGAATGAGAGCTACAGAATTTCCTGCCAAAAAATATTATTTTAATGTGGCACTTTGGTGTTGTTGTAAAAATTGATACAGAAAAGAAAACAGAAACTAGTCTTCAGGCATGAAAAGTTTTATAAATGCCATTCGTAAGCAGAAATTAAAAAACACCACAGACACCAACTACGTTTTGTATTTTTAGGAAAAAAACACAAGTTGTGAATGGATAAATGCCAAAGATTCTAATATTCTTTAACTTTTACTATGTTAATACCATTTTCAAAGGAAAAAAAAACATTCCCCATGTAAAAATATATTGAACAAACAATTTTCCCCTCTTTTTTTAATCCAAATAATTCAAAATGATGTAATTCTGAGTCAAACATTTTGGCCCCAAGTATTTTGAATTATAGAGGTTTCACTGTAATAAATATGTATATTATCCCTTTATAATATTATATGCTCATAGGAATTGATTAAAATGCAAGTAAAGTATTATCTATCATAATATTAGTATATTGTATCTATTTTTTATGCAAATACGTGGAGAAAAGGTAAAAAAATTATGACATCAATGGTATTTCCTGCTAAATAATGCAAGTAATAAATTGCAAGATGAGCATAACTATAACAGTGAACTTTAATTGTCCACTTAGAATAATAGAAACAACTTATGTAGGATGTAGACCCTAACACTGTACGTGCCTTATACAATGTAAACGGCTGCTTACCGTCCAAACTCTTCCTCTGCTTCCTCAGCTGTAAGAGCTTTGTACCTCTGAATGGGCTGGAAGTTGTACCACTCTGTCAATGGGAAAGCATCAATGCCTCCATCTGGAGAATGGGTAAATACATAATATGCTGCATTCTCCGTTATGCCACCTTCCCGTATGCCACGGAACCTAGCACAAAAAATTACTCTGCAAGTTGTAGTGTGATATGGAATCCAAAACACCCACATGCATACACTGTTCCAATTAAAAATTATTGTCAGCATAAAGTATAACTGATTTGTTAATTATACTAAAATAGTCAACTATTAAAAACATTTATAATTAAAGACTTTCTACAGATATAAGAGATTCTTCTGAAAATTGTTCTCTAGAGCAGTTTATGGTGGAAATCACCATGGAGATCACAGATATTTGAGTTCCTCCTCTCCTAGCTCAGGATGGAACTCTTGTCAACCCCGCTAGCTACAAAACTATCTAACAAACCGGACACCTACCTATTAACATTATCACGGCCACCCCTTGGGCTACATAAAAAATTCTTATTTGCATACTAGATGCGAAATGACCCTAGAAAAATATTGTCAGGGGAGATACAAAATCTTGTATGTCAACTTTTGCCAAATTTGTGTTATTCGAAAAGAAAATTAAACACAAAAATTTTGCAACTAATTTCATAAACAAAAAATGACCTTAGTTGTTTAGCAACAACTTCGTGGGATAAGATGAAAATATTTGTATCATATGTCAGCACAAAATGTGATGCTGAAATCATCTGCCCATGTTTAATAGTAATATGTTAGTTTTACAATAATTGAAAATTTAAGCAAAATTAACTATTTCAAGACTGTCAGCAGTTTTAAATAACTTTTTTTTTTTTTTTTGCATTTCATAAAAACCTTTTATTCTGTTTTTTTTCATCCTCATAAATACATTCATTTTTTTTTAAATATGATAATTGACATCTTCACCAACAATACATAGAATAATAACTTCACATAAACAACAATCAGATATTAAAAATCCCAGCACCCTACCAGGGGCGAGGGAGGGAAAAGTGTGGTCTCATGACTATTCTTGGTTCTTCGCCCATCTTCAACAGGTGAAGAGTGACAGACTCTCAATAGCAACACAAAATATCTGCCTAAATCAAACTGTGCAGGCATACTCTGGGTCATCACTTAAAGGATACGAATAACTGAATTACCCTGAGACAGTGTGATTGGCCAACTGTATCTGCTCAACCAAGGCTAACAAAAGGCCCAAAGGTTGTGTTACGGAGTTCTGGATTACAGTGTTGGAGTACTACAAATGATGAATGGCATGTGGAGATTGAATTTCTGCTGGTGTACTGAAACCATCAGCCACATCCTGGAACTGGTGCCACTGCAGTAATATGGATAGTACTCAACACAGTAGTGTCGATGTGCCATCTATATCAAAAAAATGTTCTATAAAGTTACTTATTTATTTTTACAGCCTTTGTGAAGTTTAAAACTCTCAGCTACTAGGTTTTAAATTATGACGTAAAACATTCATTACACAACTTCATTTCTTTTATATTAAAATTTCAAACAAGTACTAACTTTCAAAACAGTGCCCCTAAAGTCATATGGATGGCATGGGAAATAATAAATTTTTTAGCAAGTAGCAATTTTTTGTACTGCGAATGTTACAAAATTTCTAATGTTACAATTTTAAGTATTTTAATTCTGTAGTGGATATACATTAGAATAAAAAACACTACGCATGGTAGGTCAACTATGCTCATGGCCAAACTCAATAGTTTGCTTAAACACTTATGCTAGTCCAGCCAGTAACATGAAAACAGATAAGTGTTATTATATTCTGTACCATGTAAGTTGGCCAGATTCTGACAGGTCTGCGAAAGTAGCACCACTGTTTACATCTGACTACATCTGACTACGTATCCTTCTGCCATCAGCTGATCGGCCACATGGCAACGTTGTTGTTTATTTTCATGCTGTCATTATCAGCCGATCCCCTTTTCAATGTACTGTTAGTGGGACTTTTAGGCAAACTTGTTATTCAGAAATACATGGCTGAGATTGTAGTAAAAGTAATGTGTACATAAATCATTAATCAGTAAATTGTTATGTTAAAGGGCAAAAATATAAATAATTAATTTAAAATTTAGTAATTACAAAAAAATGTAATGCTAAACAAATTTTTACATATTTTAGACTGACATCTGTCTAAAAAAATTAGTAGGTTATAAACGTAAAAATATAAAACCTTGCAAAAAATTTAATATTTGCTAACTCTTTTTTAATCTGTCCGAGACAGTGAATTTGGGATAACATTTGCGAAATGGTAGTTGTAGATATTATCACACGTTGGACATTATAGCTAATATATCCGAGTTGGAAATATGTGACGTGGAATAACGTTAGAATTGCTTAAAAACTATTCATGCGTGTCCCACTTTCACGGAAACAAGGAAATGGCTTTTCGGAGAACAATATGGCGTATAATTTACGTAGACGAACGATTGATTACCTGCCGAATATAAATTACTAGTATTCAAAATCTCTGTACACAAAATATATGTTACTTTAAAAATTATGCAGAGCTCACGAAAAATAAAACTATTGGTATCTGTTCATAAATATATTCTATTAAACAAACAAACGCTATTCTCTTCTGGCTTGTAATACTTCGAAAAAAAATTCCATAGATGGTGCGCACAACATTTCAGCGCGTGGTCTGAGCCGCTTTTTTTCTCAAGAGGTAGCGTCTTTGTAAAGTTGACTGTTCTTCTATTACTGGCTCGGACCGACACGAATTTGAAATATATTTAGTCAAATTATAAGAAGAAAAAAATTAAACAATATTATGCAATCTTTCTGTATGCTCTTGGAATTAATATAAAACACGCAAGGAAAGCGGGGTTGGAGAAAATGTTTTGAAATTGCATTTCATTTGGATACAGATTGTTTTATTGTGCATTTCATTTTGAACACCTATACATTACTACTTTATCACGAAGTTTAATTTGTAACACTAACAACCACTGTTTTGTGACTACGTAAAATAAAATGTATTAATTAATCTAGGAACTCTTTCTTATCCGCGTATTTCCTGCTTGTCTAATGTGCGTCGGCCGTGCACCCAGAATAGCCAACGTAATATTAACTTTTGTTCGTTCGTGCATCAGCTGATACAGGATTTTGTAAATGGCAGTTTATTTGTTTCGTATACATCAAATTGCCACTCACTGACTGTCAGAATCTGGCCAACTTATATGAAATGAAGTATACAATGTGCATAAAAGGTGAATTGGGAGTCGAGAGGAAAAATGAAGCTAGAAAACAATGCACCAACACAACATACCACTCACTTTTTGCCAGTCTTCCCACCGACCTTGAGGATCCATGGCTGGTCCTCTGGTCGGTACTTCTTGCTCACAATACCATACTTCTTCCTGCGCGCTTCTTCACGAGCATCCCGCCCAAATTCACTACCAGCTCCATACCTGCAATCAAGAAGTTTGAATATGTAATGTTCTGTAAAATATTAATAATTTGATGTTACGAGACGATGAATTTTTATGGAACATGCAACAACTATGCATAATTTGTGCTACATCTAGCACACATCAAAATGAGGACTCCTGCTGATGGTGTTACGAGTGTTTTCACATAGCAGGCAAAAATATCAGAAGATTAATGTCTGCTAAGACTAAGAATTACCAGCTGGGATCAACAGCCTCAATATTCCGAGGAAAAAAGGGCCCAACTGAGATACTGAACTTAGAGTGAGCTAAAGACAAAACTGAACAATCATCTGCAATATTTTTGAGAAATAAAGAGATCCTTAGGTTGTAACTGAGAGCAAGCCAATGCTAAAATGGCAAGCTTCAGAAAAAAAAAAACTGATTGCCACATAAGTTGCACAGGTAGTACCACAAAAAATTTGCTGCCCCATTTCTTTTTTCCAGTTTCTCCATTTCTTATATGATCTATGAAGACCAAACCAGATGCATCACAATTTAAATTATAACAACAAAGCCAGCATTAGTTAATAGTAAAGACAGTATCCAATAATTTAACTGACTTGGTACAAAAATTATAAAATTTATGATTCTAAAATATATTTATTTAACTCATTTCTCATTTTGAGGTCGCCTTTCAAGACTTTCTTTGGACAAGGGTATTGATATCAATATTCAGCAGTACCGTAAAAGACACAGACACTCTCTTTCTATATCTCTCCCCCCTTCCCTCCTCCTCCCTCCTCTGGGACTGATATGTGAGAATTTCTGTTTTTCATAATGATATAAGTTCTTAGAGATGCTTGTTTTTTATCGCTATGTTTGGTCCAGCATAAGCTAAGTGACATCAAGATTCTAACCACGCCAATATGGTATGGTAATATAAAATTTTACATTTTTAAATATTGTTTTGCTGTACAAATGTTTTTCAGAACTGAAATATTCTTGGTGAATATAATGGTAAAAGGAAAACTAATTGGATTAATTTAACAATTTTGCGAGTTTACAACACAAGGCCCAATAGAGTGAACTTTAAAAATTACTCAGCTCTTACCGCTACTCGAGCTAGCCTAATATTTTTGTAAATCTTTTGTTTGAGTAAACTTTGCTTTAAAATTTTATTTACTTTCTGAGAATCAAGATGATTCAGGAGTCTGTGAGCAAAGATGTTAGAATTTTTATGGCATAATATCTATCTTTTGAATAATTTTTTGAGGTAATTTTTTTAATTTAGGTCTGAGTATTTCCATAAAGGTGCAGCTTAGATGTGGGTGTTGTAATCTTGATTTCTACTAATCTCATTTTCCTAGATTAATAAATTTATCTTCATCACAAAATTTGAGTTTACTAATCTTCAAATTTAAATTTAGTAAATGAAGTGAAGAAATTTGGGCAGCTCTTAACATTGAGGCCTTAAGAGCCAATGAGGATGAAGCGAGGTGAGTATGGAGCAGTGCCGGAATGAAAGGGTGGGGAAACGGAAGATCCCAGAGAAAACATGCAGACCAGCAGCATCATCTGGCATGATTCCCACATGTGAAAATCCAGGAGCAACCCCACCGAGAATAGAACCCGGTTCGTCTTGGTGAGAGGCCAGTAGTCTAACCATTACACCACTACAGCCCCACATTTGTTGTATACCTCGTCCGTTTGTCTTTCGTTCATTTCACATTCTTTTTCTTTTCCTCTCATCCATCCGCATGCCACTCAACTCTTAGTCCCAGTCACATGACATATTTCAGTGTTTCTGGTTATAGCAACATACAATATTGTACTATCTATATATATACATACACACACGTGTGTGTATATACATATATACACACACACATACACACACAGTCAACTCCCGATTTACTGGGGCCGGCTTAACCGTGGAGCCACCAGTTCAAAGTCAAATATTGAACAGCTGCCGCCAGTCGCATGCCACTGCTATTAATAACCCATGCACACGCTGTTAATTAACTGGCTACAGTAGAGTGATACGGTACTGATTTATTTTTAAATTAAAACTGTTTGGGTACTATATTTACACATGTTTTTAACAGTGAATATGTGTGAACCTTAGAAGTATTAGGAATTCAGGGAAATTGTCAGATAGCACATTTTCATTCATAATAATAAAATATTTCACGATTAAAACTGGAGTCTGATTGTCAAAAAGGCGAGATCTTGTAGTTTACAGTCATTCGTACATGCAGAGACTATTTATGAATTAACCGTGGCACCGAGTGCGGCTGGATGACAAAATATCACATTATCATAAATATTATTTCCCGCAAGAATGGCTCCTATGCAAACAACACGTCACGCATGGTTTTAATAAATATATAACATTTATTTTCACTTTGTTGCTGAAGTGGGAGAGAAGTCAAGACAAAGAAAAAAATCAAAATGGTGCACCGGCCTTAGAAAGGCTTGACGATTGCAGGCCGAATCCAAATTATTAGCAAGCAGAATCGCTTTACATGAAAATATGTTACGTTAAAACATTTATAGAGCTCGCGGAAAATTTAAAACTCTGAGAATTTTTTTGTATATTTGCACTTTGCACTTGAAAAACATGTCATTTCATGGGAACATGGTTTCCGAAGCGAGCCGCGTGCACTGGCCGACAGATGGCAGCACGGTCGCCTAGTTTGCTGTGTCGTATAATGGGCCAAACACAATCGCCTGCTCAGATGGCCGATCAGGTAGCTGATGATTACAGATTGGTCCTCGTGACCCTGTTACGTCGTCGCTGGTCAGGCAACTGGTTATGTTGAGTAGCTCAACTTTTTAACTTTTTACTACCGGTATGGCAGGCATACCGTCCTCGCACACTTGAAGGCCAATGAAAAGTAAGAACGTCACACACAATAGGCGCGCATTTGAATGTATTATAAACTGAGTAAAGAAGATGTGTTAATAATAATAAAAAATTAATAAATTGTAAGGGTTGAATTGTTTCAGAGTGTTTACTTCCTGTCCAAAGTTTCTGCTAGCCTTGTGTTCCGTGTGTAAACAATTCGAGGTGAACAATGAAGACAGAAGAAATGGATGAGTTGCTCATTGTTGCAGTAAGACCGAGGCCATCTCTCTACAATATTAAATCTCCTGAATACAAAAAAACCTTTAGAGAAGGGAAAATACTTGGACGTCTGTAGGAGATATGTTAGGCTGTTCAGGTAAGTGAAGTTACGTTCTCCAAGTTGTCTACACAATAGTACAAGCTATTTAACCAAACGTGTTTGAATCACAAGTTAATTTACTTACTTACTTATTGATTTGTTTTTCCTTTTCCTACCTAGTGACATGATTGTGGTTAAAATAATTTCACTACTAAACGTAGCAGTGTACTAATTCACCAATAAATAATATTATGAATTAAATGAGAATTATTTCATATTTTCGTGTGTTGGTTTTCAGCAACTTCAAGTGTGGCTTTCTTAAAATGCAGAATAGCCTATTGTTATAATATTCCCTGGCATGTCTGTTTAAATTCTGGTTCAAAGTTTAAAAATTAACATTTTTTTTTTCTGTTAAGGTAATTAAGCACGTAAAAGGTGGACTACTATAAGAGAGAGTTTCACGAAGCACCACAGAAAGAAAAAGTCAGAAGAAAAGTCAGGGTCTGCTGCATCACAGACTTACTACCCTCCATTGCACCACAATATGTTGTGGTACCTGGAATATTGGAATGTGAAAAATAGGTATTTATTTTAAATGACTATTGCCTTGATATTTTCAATATAAAATATAGCAGGTAATGGGCAATTTGTACTTTGTACACTACACTATAAAACGTTACAAAGTTTTACATGTTACAATTTACCACTCCAGCTATAGCAAATAATATTGTAATTTTATTTTCAAACAACGTGACAGCATGATATATTGCAACTGTTATCATGTAATTACTTCACTGTAATGCAAATGCTTATTAGAGAATAGTTATTACATTTGAAAACATTATTAATAGAACACTTTGAAATGTGTAACATTATTCGTATTTTAGGCTTCAATTAGTTTACTGTACTTAAATAACAATTTCTGACTTTACATTGGTGCGCACATATTAAATTGTGATAGCTGTTGAACCTCCTTATTTTTATATAATTTCAGAACCATCAGCAACTTTGAAGGGCTTGACCCAAGGACATCAAACCCTGAACCAGCACCCAATGTATGGGAAAAACAAATTATCTTGCCAAATGAGCCAAGCATTGAGCTAGGCAACGATGCTGCCAGCCCCAGTACTGACAGTCCATCAGCATCCACTGTCCAGGATGCTATAGGTGATGATCCTGTTAGGGAATGTTCCCAAACACCAAAACTAATGTGCAGCGGGAAGGGAGTAAAGAGCAGGGTGAACCCTCCACCAGACAAAGTTAAACAGCTTGAGCACATTGACACCTTACTTCTAGAGGGATTAAAGACATTGACAAATACAGTCCAGACTGAGTCCTCAAGTGAAGTGCGTATTAGTAGTTTTCTTCAATTTTTAAAAGAAAATATGAAGGAGGTTAGACAAGAAAAAATTAGGTATTTAGAACGAGAGTCCTCAATGTGATAGATTCTTATATAGATGAGTGATGCTTAGAATTTTAACCACAAGCAGAACTACACAGTAAACAAATTATTTTTTATACATTTATGATTCAATTGATTTGTATTTTAAAAAAAACAAATAGTGGTGTTTTGGTAACATGAATACAGATAAGAGTATATCCTGTATTTACTTGGACAAAACACCACTATTGGCTTATTTTTTAAATGTGGGTTGCCACTTTAATTATCAATCACAATGCCAACCTTTCATGGAGTTGTCGAAGAACTTCGCTTGCACATATTTTTATTTTGTGTGTGTGAAATACTGTTAAAATTTAGTTTAATTCAGTTTTATTTGCATACAGTATACAAGCTGAGTATAAAAGAATACCCCAACTTTGAAGGTGTATAATATCAAAACCAAACAACCTACAACCTTGATTGACCAATCAAATGAACCGTGGAACTGTGAAGATTGTTTACCATACATTCCTAATGTTCAATGTGACCACCACGAGCAGCCCGAACGACATCTACGCGATAATCAAACTTGTTCCACACTCTTGTCAGCATGTCCGGTGTTACGGTTTGGATGGCGTGGTTGGTTGATTGGTTTTGATATTATAGACCTTCAAAGTTGGGGTATTTTTTTTATACTCAATTGGTATAGTCAGCATAGGCTTTACCACAATTTACAACTATATACATATACAAATAACAGAGCACAATAGTTGTTAGTTATGTACAAAAAACAGTCAAACAAGTACACATTACCTAAAACATAAACGTGATCAAAGAAACTACGCAGTCAACAACAATACTTTGTCAATAAAACAATAATACTCTATTTGTACATTCAAATTACATTAGTTTATTTTTGAAACATTTGCTAACATATATTTTGCAAAACAAGACTTTGCAGTTATCAATTCCTCTTCATTAATAATCATCAACTGATACACCTAACATTGCCTTAGCTGTTTTAATAGCCATCATTGAATAAAATATCTTTATGTGTATTTTTGAAAGAATTTTGATTTAAGTGTTGAGTCCCTTTCACATGTACGTGCAATATCATACATTTAATATTCATAACTTTTCACCCATTGATTTATCATAAAACATCCAAGGTTTTATTTCAAATCATTGTAAAATAATGGAAAATTATATTAGATTCTCCTGTAGCGTAGAGTTACATTTTGGCCTTAGAATAATAGAATTTATTATTTAAATGTGTAACACTAATATTTTTCACTGTTATATGGCCTATTGTACAAGAAATAATTGCTACTGTGGTTGTATAATTACTTAAAAATATTGCTGCATGTTGCATGAGAGTATTATAGACAATGGCGAGGTGGTGTTTCATATGTTATTTTCACTGAGCAATACAGGATAATTAAAACTATTAAAAAAAACCACAAGTTCACTTTGTATATTATTTACAATTCATTATTTTATGTCTGTGAGCCCAGTATTTGTGTGCAAAATGTGCTGAAGAGTTTTGCATGATTATTGCATGCATAGTCTATTTCATGTAATGGACTCTTAAACTGCATCCAACACAGTAAAACAATATTTTCACTGGTCCACAGCCATACCACGATTGACCACAGTATACTGCCACTCCACTTCCCCATCACTTATAAAGTACTCTGCCAGCTGATCTCGCAGTGCAACAACTACATGTGAAGAATTATTCGATCCCAAGTGACCAAGTCCTCTATGTGGGCAGTCCTGAACTTAAGTTCTCCACTCCCCACGTACCTCATTCCCGTTTGTCCCACTGTCAACGAAGGTGTCTGGGCAGTACTGTGATGAATTGGTGCACATAATAAAATTATGCAAAGTAATCGCAGCGAGCACAATTTTCTCTGCAGTTTTTGGCTCCCCTGTAATCTTCCCTTGGAGAACTTGCCACCGTGCCACCAAAATTCCAAAATAATTTTCGATTGTTCTCTTAGCTAGAGATAATCTGCAGTTGAAAATTCTCCTACCCTCATCCAGATTATGTCCTGGGTACGGTCAAATTATGTTCCTCTATAACAGGAAGGCTTCATCAGCAACAAACTACAATGGCACCACTTTGTCTTGACCAGGTAAGCAACCCTCTGGAATCTGCAACTTGTCGGAAAGTACAGCTTTCCCAAAGGAACTTTCATCAAAAATTCCTCCATCACTCTTAGATCCTGAAATATATATATATATATATATATGTATTAAGCAGTACAGGACTAAAATATATATTAACACGACTGCATTAGGCAAGTAGGAGAGAATATATTATTATGAAGAGATATTGCAGGTAAATTTAGACACGTTTTTTGCATACTGCCATTATTTGTCCTTTTATGAACATAATTAATTTTTGTAAATTTGTTATTTAGCTGAATTTACAAAAGTAAGTTATCAAAAAAAGGTATTATTAAAATACTTGGCACCAGGGAGTAATCAAAAAATAACATGTTTGGAACATATAACTGATGCGGGGTACGTCGTAACATGCTGTTCCTATACTTTACAATTACTGTGTGTATTTGTTACAGTGCAAAAGTTATCAATAGCACTTGCATGAAAACTGCCAATCCTTGATTTCTGACATGCAATACTTTTCTAAGTTTGTATGCTCCTTAGCCCCTCTTGCTATTGTCAGGTCTGGCATGCATTCGACTAAAGCATCACTACTGCGCATACCTTTTTCCACAAATAAATTTTTGCCAGACATTCCTAATCAAATAAAACATCATATACTACGACAATAAACAAACAAATGTTTTTTGGTGTTTAAACCACCTTATAATAAACAAACATTTTTTTTTTTGTTTTTACAAACAACCTAAACTAACCTAGGATATTACATAAATAAATGTTTTTTGTTTTTGTGTCATNTGATAAACAAACAATTTTTTTTTGTTTTTACAAACAACCTAAACTAACCTAGGATATTACATAAATAAATGTTTTTTGTTTTTGTGTCATTTTTTTAAATCTTAATTAACCTACAATGGTATATATTGGTCAAAAGACCTGCCAATATGATGAAGGGCTACAAAAGAGCATACAGGCACACATTAATTTTATTTTCTGTGAAAATGGCCATGCAATGTTTGATCTGAAACATACATGTAATTTGCAACACTTCCTTACCATATGAACCAACATCGCCCCAGGTAAACATGTAAAAAGCATCACATGCTGCCATCAGTACGACACTGTTAAAACCTTTATAATTCTAATACTGACTTCCACTTCTGCAAGGAGCTATAATGGCTACATGTTTCCCGTCCATCGCTCTTATGCAGTTTGGAAAGTTCCACTGCTTTCAGAAATATTTTGCTATAGATGCCCACTCCTCGGGTGTTAGTGGAATTTTAACAAAGTCTTTGGACAAAGCAGTCTAAATGGCAGTGCATGTTTCTTTTATAATGCAGCAAGCTGTTGACGTACCTACATGATAATTTCATGCTATGGACTGCACACTTCCACCGTTTGCCAGTAACTTATAATCATATGACCAACATATTAATGTATGTTCAGCTTGAATGTTAAAATAATTTTCATTTAATAACAGACAAGTTATGAAGTTAAGGATTTTAAATTAACAGAAATACGTCTTCTTTAATTAATAGTTTTTTTTTCCCCAAAATAAATGTGGCAATCAATTTACTGAATTTAATGTAAAAAATGTATAATGTAAAATAAAACATTTGTTGATATAACAACTGTCAGATTATTATTGTATAATTTTAATATAGTTATATGTTTTTATATTGGTAATGACTGTTATATTGGGACCAAATTGGCATCAGTAAAGACAAATACTCACTTCAGTGTCAAGGCGAGTCGTAGAGTTCGCTGCAGAGGTCTTCGCTGGCTTCTTTTTTTTAACAGCGGCTCAACATTCTAAACAAGTTCTTTGAACTGTTCAACTTCCATACGTGTGTACACGAAGAACTGATCTTGCCAGGATAACAGACAAGGCAAAATAAATTGCAAAATTCTCCCTCAGCTCTTTGCCTTAAATACATTGGATGCACCTAATATCTACAAGTAGGTGCCCGAAGCCTTCTGCACAACAAATAAATCACCAGGAATTGGCAAAATAACAAAACAGCACGCTTGTTGCCTAAAAAATCACTTCCACCCGTCAAAAAATCCATATCATCTTCTTGTAATCAATTTTCCCGTGCCCAAAAGCAAAATAAACAAACCCACGTGTTGACTATGATGTTTGCAGTTAGTACGAACTGACCGGTCCATTGTGTCCCTTCAAAGACCGTTTCTCAACGGCCGAATCTGACCAGCCACTGGACCAGGCAATTGTGTTTAGGCCTGCAGTGTATATAGCACATCCTTTTAAAAGTGAATTTTTCATCTTGTAGAGGCTCAAAACAACTCAGGTTTGAAATATATTGAGTTAAATTAATGTAGAAATATTTTAAAAATACTCTGCGATACGTGTCCGGCCTCTTCAATTAATATGAAGCATGCATGTGGCGACGTTAGAAGCAAGCACTAGCTACGGCCTATGGTAAATACATAAACGAAGCTAAACTATTGCATACGGTGTTCCATGTCGTTTAAACACTTACACATTATTCTAGAACTAAGTTTAATTTGTTACACTAATAACAGCTGATTTGTAACAATATAAAATATAATACATAGACATTTTGTCTACAATCTTCGTGTGCGCATATTTCTCCGATGTCTGTTATGCTAATGCAAGCTGGCAAAATAGCCAATGTGAAATTTTATTACAATTGTTCACGCGTCAGCTGATACAGAATTTTGTGTATGTGATGATGTTAATATCATTTATGGCATTGCCACACACCAGCTGTCAAAAAATTGGATTCTTGTATGACTAAATTATTTGTTTACATAACCTACATGTACAGTATGTACGCCTAAAGTAAACATCCACCCCCCCAAACCCTACACTTTATCTGTGAAATCGGTTATCCATTATCCGTGAACCCTTAGCCAGTCATTACCCCGGAAAATCGGGAGTTTACCGTATCTGTGTGTCTGTGTTCATATTTTACATATCACATAATTACATAAATATTTTGTATGTTAATATTGTAAGAGATATGCTAGGGGTGTACTGTATGCCTTACAATCTCTTATGTATCTTTATGTATACTATGTGTGTACAAAATAATTCACAACATGTTTGTGTTGTTGAGCACCGTAAAAATACGATACAATAGACTAAGAACTAGTGTGTAACAATGTGGCAGAACAGTGTACAATTGGACACCGTACAATAAAACTGAAACACTGATGAAATTGACAAAACATAACCCTGCATTGCAATAAAATACCAATTCACTACTATGTTTACTCACTATACAGAAAACTGACAAAAATTAATACTTGAATTAAATATATATATTATGGGAAAAAAGGCACACTGTAGATGAAAGTAATCCAAAGAAAATAATTTGTGAAAAATGTGCTGACTGAAATTGTAGTGATTAAGGATGAAAGTAAAACTAAATGTTAAGCAAAGCTGTAGACTTCAAAATTAGAACATTACTGAAAATAAATAATTCAAGGAAAAAAAAAAAGATAAATAAATTCCAAATTTTGAAATTGCTTCAAGTGTTGCAGGTTAAGTATTCTGAAAAATATGTAAATGTCTTTAAGTAAAATTAATTCACTGCACACAAATTACATAAGACACTATTTAACTGTAGTTGTTCAAATATAATCCAAGTTCATAAAAGTTTATTTGTAACAGGGAAAATCAAAATCAATTGAAAGTTCTCAATTAGCATATCCCAGTATTAATTTTAATGCTTGGCAAGGACTAGCTATACTCGGGAGCAAAATAACACTCAAAACTTCTGGGACCATAATTACTCAAACTTTAAAGTTTATAAAATTTTCAAAATCAAATTGTAGCACATAGGGGGATGAGTGGAACAAAAGACATAACCAGCTTTTCCAAAATTTAGCAGACTCTCCAGCCATATATATACCATGGCATCACCTTACATAACTATGATATCTGCTTCTAATATGACTGATTGAGAAAACATCTTCTTGATGAAATTTTGCACTCAAAGTTAAATATAATCCCTGAGCACACTGGCCTTTTCTTAAATACGCCCGTGCTTCCTATTTTGCCTACTTACATCTGGCGATCACTATCAAAAACAGTTACAATAGCACCAGTGTTAAAATGATTTTAAACCTGGTGTAAGTGGCAGCATCCACCACGTTTCAAAAATTCCACCAAGCAAAGCAATTCCGGCCAGGTCAGCAATCTCTTTAGACCCAAGAAACATTCTGACTTTGAGATGCCACTGAGGCAACATGGAAACAAACTTAAATTAAAACCAAAATGTGATAACAAAAACATAGTAAGAAAATATGGTAACCACAGATCCACAAAATAAAAAAACCCCTAATCACAATTTAAAAATCTGTAAATATAACTTCACATTAAAAATGCATTATTAAATTAAGACCTATAAAATAGATGGGTGGTTACAAAAAGGTTATATATTAAGGATAGTCTTAAAGGGGGCTCTGAATTAACATTTAGAAAAAACACTTTAAGAGAAAAACTCAAAATCACAATACTGTATTACGTAAATAAATAATTTCACCTCAAAATACAAAACAATTCTATACTGAAACCAATATATAACTACGAAAAGGTCAAAGACATGATCATAACTCGAGAAAGAAGTCTAATACTCACTTAGGAATTTCCTCCTCATTGCCCCTGAATTCTCTCATGTTGTTTTCTCGCTCTATCTTCACCTGAGACCACTTGCTGAAGTCCATGTTTACTGATGATGTAAACCTCATCACCTGATATTTTTTCTTCACATTCCTGAAAACACATGTTAAACAGAATTAGCATTGTCTAGAAATATATTACCAACTCATACACACCTCACATATGCCTCAGCAAGGATATTTACACTTGTTTGCTAAAAGGAAGTTACCAAAAGAGAACTTTCACTAAGACTGAGCAAACTGCAGTGTCAAATTTAAAAAACATGGATTGCACTATTTACAGTATATGATATGTCAATATTATTTTACTTAACTTTATTACTTGGACAATGTTACAAATCAGTCACAGACAAGCTGGCAGGGTGGGGACTTGTGTAACTTTTAAGAGATGCCTCCATTATTTCCAAAAACAGTACAAGTAAGTGAAAATAAAAATCTGTATGTTGTTCCCATTTAGAGGCAGAATCAACAACAAACTGAAGCTAGTTGGAGCCAATTGCTCCATCCAAACGACAGACAGACCCATTGTTCTGATCAGACCAAAAATGGGTGAGTAGAGATGAAATGGGGGTACAACACCAGTGGAATGAAGACAGGGGAGAAAAATGGATTGCCATGAAAAAACCACCACATCATGGCAACACACGCCACACCTACCACATGAAAATCCCTGTCCAAAAATTTTGCCTTGTAGCCTGGGATTAAACCATACCTCAGAGGTGTGATGAATGCTGCTGTTGACTAATCACCAAGTCAACTATGAATCCCAATAAGAAAAAGAAACATAAAAAAATTAGATAATCTGAAGATTAGGTTTTTTGTATTGTCTATAAAAAATATATCACTGTAGAATGCAAATAATGAGACTGGTATTATAAAATAGAATCATTCCCATCTGTGCTTGAAATGTAAACACCTAACAGAGATAGGAGGGACTGTTGTGTAAGTCCTCTTTGTTTCTACTTGCTCACGCAATACTATAAAAACTTACCGAAAACCACATCACAAACAACAGTACCCTATTTGGTAATTTTCTAGATTAGGGGCTTTTCTGAAAATAATAAAAAAAACTCCAGAAAGTGGTATATTTCGACTCTACTAATAACGTAGAACACGAATATATTGGGGGCATAGCTTTAAAATAAGTACAACATATTTTAAAAAATTGAACAAGTTTGTGAGGTGACTGTTTCTGACAGTTTGTTTACGTTTTGAATGAAACGTTTTATGCCAACAAAAGTTGCATTAACGGGTTCTGCATAGCTTACCTTGTTGATATTCAAGACGGCGTAATGTTAAAATAAGTAGAACATATTTAAAGAAATCGCGAAAGTTGATGTTTACGCCTATTAACGTCTGCCGCCATTAATAATGGCTGCGCATAGCATATTCACGCAATCTACCGGGCGCATAAAACATCACGAGTCATACGTTAGTATGCATGCAGGCAGCAGTCGTGGTCAGTTCGATGGTCCTTCGTTCGTGATTTAAGACGGAAAAAAAGCAAGCAAGACTACGTTTCTGCGTTATATTAGCCTATTAACGAGTGCTTCTGTATATATATTCGGCTGTAAATGAGTGTTTCAGTGCGTTATATTCGCGTATGTGGTGCTTCGTGAAAACTGTGATTTCATCTAGTGATCTGACGTTGAATGGGCCATTGACAAGAGTATGTACAACCCGCCTACATTGGTGAGTGCATTTATATTATTTGTGTGGGTTTTACGTTCCTTTAAATCCCTAAAATCCTAAATTCGTAGTTTAGTGTGAAACCCACAAATCCTATCCGGTAGCTTAACGTGCAAATGTAGTTATATTACGTAAGTCAAACAAGGCTTTTTCCGGACGTTTATACAGCACAATTTCACATTCTTTCTATACTAACCTTGGAGTATTCGTAGGTTACGCAGAACACGACTATAGTAGCATAGTTAACGTATGACTAATTGTATAATATGTGCCCACCTAACCGAACAGAACCTAACCCCACGATGGGTGAATCACTATTTTACATTTTTAAACTAACCTAGGATTGTAGCGATTTTAACTAACCTAGGATTGTAGTTATTTAAAATAACGTAGGATTATAGGGTTCCCATGTAGTCTGTGATTGTAGGGTGTTGATCGGAGATTTTTTTAATATTGTATAATCTTATATTACTGTACAACCTTACAATCCTAGGTTAGTTTAGAGCCGTACAATCCTAGGTTAGTTTAAAAACGTAAAATAGTGATTCACCCATCGTGGAGTTAGGTTCTGTTAGGTTAGGTGGGTACATGTTAGGAAATTCGTCGTACGTTAATGCCCCTAGTATATTCGTGTTCTACGTTATTAGTAGAGTCGAAATATACCACTTTCTGGAGTTTTTTTTATTATTTTCAGAAAAGCCCCTAAACTAGAAAATTACCTCCTATTTATTCATATTGGTGCAGAAAAATATCAATAAAACTCCCCTTTGAAAATTTTCTATTTCACAGTTTCTATNTCCTATTTATTCATATTGGTGCAGAAAAATATCAATAAAACTCCCCTTTGAAAATTTTCTATTTCACAGTTTCTATATTTTACTAGCTAACACAAGCAGTGGCACAAAAAACAGTAGTTCTGTATCTATCTGGCACTTTGAGGTCCGAGTTGATGTGTAGGACACTTTTAATTTGCCTGCAACTTATGGTGTGTGGAGTTGTATGCAACACGACCCGAGGTAATTTATTCTAAGTTTCTCATCCAGTCTACTGGGTCTATTGAATTATGATATTGACCCTGACAGACATTATTCCCACTAATTGTAACCAATAAGTGTTTAAAATGATATTCCAGTGCGTGATCATTATGACTTCTCACTCCCTCAACAATTATCAGGTTTTACAATTGCTCCAACACACTCTTCTTCTCCCTCCTTCTTGTGTATTCAGACGGGCAACATGAATGTGAACAAAGTATATGTGACTGCAACAGTGTACCAGGACATTAAAGTCTATAAACTGTACTTTTAAAGTTGTTATCACAGAAATGTACATCAAAATATAATTACTGTTTATTCTTTGTCTTGTACAATACAAATAATGTTCTGTTTATTAATGCATAACTAGGGATTGTCAGTATTGCTTCATGCTGTTAGTTGCTAAGTAGAATGGCAACACAGAGGATTGTAAATAAGTGTTGCACATACGGTTAGCAGTTGAATGCTTTATTTAATTTCACAGAACATTGTTTCATGTATAAAAAATACATATATTAAAAAAGTGAGATATTTCATTACCTAGCAGTTCTATCTACTGTTAGTGTTACCACTGCTGGCATGTGAATTTACGGGAAAGGGGTGCATCCGACGAGGGGAAAGGTAGCTTCTCCCACAGCCTGGAGCAGCCTGATGCAGTGCTAAAAACATTAGTCTCCCTATAATCAGCTGCGTGTTTGCTGATGTGCGCTGAATATTTTTGTAACAGTTTGTACATAGCCGGGCTGTCATTAATAACAGCTGCTGCCAGCTAGGCCATGTCAGCTGTCTAAGTGTAGGCATATAGGGAGGTGAGCCGCCGTGTTGCTAACAGTAATATAACAGTAGAGTTAAATAAGCTTTACTATGATGTATTTCAGTGTAGTGTAAAGAACAATAATCAAAATTTTGATATAATAATAATGAACATAAGATTTTTGTGCCAAGTAATTATATTAGGCCTACACAATAAATATTAAATAACTTAAGTTTTTAGATCTACTGGTGGTACACACCAATTTTTTCTACCTCTGACAAAGTAAGGCGCCATAAGCAAAATACTAGTTTATATATTACTTTATAAATTTATAAAAATTGTCCTTTTAATTATTTTGGTTAATCATACAAATGTATATTAATTTTGTAATTCATTACTCAAAATGAAAAAAAATTAAATTGCCAGGGTTCTAATCTCAAAACATAACATTATCAGAGTTTGCATTCTTAAAGCATAATCCACTTTTACATAGGCAAAACAATATGGAAATGCAGTACTGAGAAAAGTTGCATGCCCAAATTGGGAGACTGTAAAAACCTTGGATGCAACATCCACAACAACTTTAAAACACGATAATGAATTCATGAGTCGCGAACACAACCACTCACTGTGATGATGGTTGCAAGACTAGTTGGCACAATAACTATAATTTTCCAGATGATAGAATCGCTAATCAACCCCAACAGTGCTATGAAGCGTGGGAAGTTCAAAAATGATACCCACAGTCACTACACAAATTCACTATTTACACTTGTTGCATAATTTGCAAAGTCACATGTCCAAACATCACTATACTAGTTATTTACAAAGTCACATTTGTAATAAATACACCCATCATGCTGATGTAAGCTTGCCAATTGNCATCACTATACTAGTTATTTACAAAGTCACATTTGTAATAAATACACCCATCATGCTGATGTAAGCTTGCCAATTGTGAAGGCAGCTTTCAAGCACTCCCATTATTTTCTCAAGAGATCGAAACACCATATTTAACTTAGAATATCTAACACCTGGAACATTGTGATGGATTATGATTTCACAAATGGAACCCATTTTGAGAAACTTTGAATAAACTCCCAGTACTGGAGCGTGTGGTGAGATTTGGGTGGCTCTTAACATCAAGGTCTTGAGAGCTGATGAGGGTGAAGTGAGGTGAGGATAGAGAAGTGCCGGAATGCAAGGGTAGGGTAAATGGGAGANTGAGGATAAAGAAGTGCTGGAATGCAAGGGTAGGGTAAATGGGAGATCCCCAAGAAAATCAGCCAACCAGCGGCATCAACCAGCACAATTCCCACATGCGAAAATCCAGGGGACGGCCCTGCTGGAAATAGAACCCATTTTGTCTAGGTGGGAGGCAAGTAGTCTGACCACTACACCACAATGGCCCCTACCCCAGTACTGACATCACCATGCAAGGGGGAGTGTGATCATGAGTGAATGAGCCAGTGAGCACACAGCATTGTGACACACAACAAATGCCTGAAAAGAAATTATTTTCTNCATCACTATACTAGTTATTTACAAAGTCACATTTGTAATAAATACACCCATCATGCTGATGTAAGCTTGCCAATTGCGAAGGCAGCTTTCAAGCACTCCCATTATTTTCTCAAGAGATTGAAACACCATATTTAACTTAGAATATCTAACACCTGGAACATTGTGATGATTATGATTTCACAAATGGAACCCATTTTGAGAAACTTTGAATAAACTCCCAGTACTGGAGTGTGTGGTAAGATTTGGGTGGCTCTTAACATCAAGGTCTTGAGAGCTGATGAGGGTGAAGTGAGGTGAGGATAGAGAAGTGCCGGAATGCAAGGGTAGGGTAAATGGGAGATCCCCAAGAAAATCAGTAAACCAGCGGCACCATTCAGCACAATTCCCACATGCGAAAATCCAGGGGACGGCCCTGCTGGAAATAGAACCCATTTTGTCTAGGTGGGAGGCAAGTAGTCTGACCACTACACCACAATGGCCCCTACCCCAGTACTGACATCACCATGCAAGGGGGAGTATGATCATGAGTGAATGAGCCAGTGAGCACACAGCATTGTGACACACAACAAATGCCTGAAAAGAAATTATTTTCTATCTCTAGGCCAAAGATTCCCTCAGTCACTTGCCCTCTGTCAACCCACCACAAGAATGTAAAGGCACCTGCACTACTTTGTATTCTTTTTGCTTACATGTATTAGCATCAATAATGTCCTGGTGGTTATACCCATTGTTTTAACAGCATGGTTAGAAAATCAGGTGGTGTGTTTCTCGGATAGTTGCAGAGTAGTCGGCCAGCAAGCCCATACATGGGTTCTTTTGATGACATAAGATGACATGGGGTTAAGGACATTGTCAAATTGTAAAATAGTGCAATGTGACTGTTTCCCATGCTATTAACAAATAAATCAGCCCTAAAAGATTGTTTCATCTTGCAAATCCCAAAACCTATACTGACAGATGTTTGCCACAAATTTGTTGCCCTAAAGACATTTGTCCCAACAATTATTTGCCCTAAAATATTTTTTTCTAGCAAGCATTTGTCCCAAAGGCATTTGCTTTAATGTTTAAGGTAAACATCTTTACGGCAAACAATGTGTACTTGGGGAGACATAAACAATAGACATACTTGTTCCCGCTGTAAGCTATAAGACAGCAAAGGGGCAACATGCACTGCTCTTGACTGGTTCAACTGAGGACCATTTTGCTAATACAGTGAAAAGTCACAGACATCAGCTGGATAATGAGGTAAAAATTCTGAAGGAAACACACAGAGTCTTCCTCTGTGAAATGTTCACTTGTGCTCTTTGTTGACAAAATCAGATATAAAACTACCAACACAGTTTGAAAAAAAAAAAAAAGTCACTTGGTGTTAATTCAACTATCCCTATAAATCACCTCACGTGATAAGTAGACAGTGAAGGGATTAGCAGTTATTGAGTCTTAAAGAGGTACCCACCATTGTGAAATTGTTTCCACCTCACCACAAGTGATGCAGTGGGAAGGTAACCCGAAGAGTAACCTTGCCTGGTAAGGGGTAAGCTAGGCATCAGAGAAGGCTCATATGAATAGTGTTCGTAAACCACACAGTTATTGTTCCTGTGTCNTCATATGAATAGTGTTCGTAAACCACACAGTTATTGTTCCTGTGTCCTGGTACCATCAAATGCAGTAGATCAAACCTGTGTAGCTTACTGCTTATTCTTCAAACACAAATATGCCAACAAAATCAGTCCCATGTTTTAACAGGTGATAGGTAGGTCAAGTATGAAAAGGATGCCAGCAGTGTTAATAGGAACTCTGGCAAACATGTATTCCTGGGGAGAGCCTGTATCTCTGTACATGACTTAATTATTTTTATAGAAATATGGATGTACCTATGTAATTCACTCATGGAGGGCAACACTGGGAATGGACTAGGATACAGATCTCTATGTTGGCAGTTAGCAATGACTTTACTCAAACCATCAGCTCAGGTGAACAAACCAAAGCCAAAATTAACACGTCACTGGCGAGTCCAGAGCTAACTGCTAAAAAAGTTCTTTCGGGACATGGTTTTGTCTTTTCTAGCACAGCTAACTGTCTACGAATCCAAGTTCCAGCAGTTCATCCTTCACTATTGTGTCAAGCTATGGTTGAGAGCCCAGCAGCTTCAGGAGTGAACGACAGCAGGCAGCAACCAGTGGCAGATAGTGAATCCGAAAGTGTGTGAAGCATCATGAGCAAAGGGTGGGAATGGAGTTAGGTAAGGGTTATTGCCAAAAGTGTCCATTAAGCAAAATGTCTGTTTTAAATCACTTTTCCCCATAATGAACAACGTTATCAGCCAAATTTACATTCCTTGATCTTACAGAACTACTTACATTTTGCATAATTCTCAAAAACAATGTGTCATACGAAAAAAAATATNTACATTCCTTGATCTTACAGAACTACTTACATTTTGCATAATTCTCAAAAACAATGTGTCATACGAAAAAAAATATTGGACAAAAATTGTACGCAACTAAATTATAGACAATAAAGATTTCTACAAAATTTGTAGTAGTATCTCAGACTGTTTTGAAGAAATTATTTCATACCAAAGTTTTCTAAATTCAATTGTCTTAAAATTTAAAAATTTTATAGCCAACAATTTACGTTATTATTAAGTCTTCATGCNTACATTCCTTGATCTTACAGAACTACTTACATTTTGCATAATTCTCAAAAACAATGTGTCATACGAAAAAAAATATATTGGACAAAAATTGTACGCAACTAAATTATAGACAATAAAGATTTCTACAAAATTTGTAGTAGTATCTCAGACTGTTTTGAAGAAATTATTTCATACCAAGNAATTATAGACAATAAAGATTTCTACAAAATTTGTAGTAGTATCTCAGACTGTTTTGAAGAAATTATTTCATACCAAAGTTTTCTAAATTCAATTGTCTTAAAATTTAAAAATTTTATAGCCAACAATTTACGTTATTATTAAGTCTTCATGCACTAGCAAGTCTTTCTGTTAATCATCCTTGCACAAGAGAAAAAGCTGTTTCTATATTTTCAAAGGGTTATGTTTACAGTTGATCAGACATTTTAATTACATATGATAACGGAATACTTGCTTATGTTGTTACCTCATTTAATATAATTTACAAATTAGGCTTTATTATATGAGCTAAACCAAATGCAATGTAATCTTTGGTTAATATAATAGTTTATTATTAACAAAGAGGTCATGTGTAAGCAAATNTATATGAGCTAAACCAAATGCAATGTAATCTTTGGTTAATATAATAGTTTATTATTAACAAAGAGGTCATGTGTAAGTATATGGTAAATATCTAGTTTAGGGGCTTTTCTGAAAATAATAATAAAAAACTCCAGAAAGTGGTATATTTCGACTCTACTAATAACGTAGAACACGAATATATTGGGGGCATAGCTTTAAAATAAGTACAACATATTTTTAAAAATTGAACAAGTTTGTGAGGTGACTGTTTCTGACAGTTTGTTTACGTTTTGAACCAAACGTTTTATGGCAACAAAAGTTGCATTAACGGGTTCTGCATAGCTTACCTTGTTGATATTCAAGACGGCGTAATGTTAAAATAAGTNTTAGTAGAGTCAAAATATACCACTTTTCGGTGTTTTTTTTTTTTACAGAAAAGCCCCTAAACTAGATAATTACCGCAGTGTTTCTTAACCTGGGGTCTGCGGGCCCCTGGAGGTCCGCGAATATATGTATGGGGGTCCGCAGTCGCATCTCTGGACCATTTAACAATAATAAATAAATGCCACCAAAAGTCTCGTAATTGTTACGCTTACTTAGCACGTCGAACGTGCGCCACCGGGCGCATGGGGTCCTTGAAAATTGTGCTTGATTTCATAGGGGTCCATGGCTGAAAAAGGTTAGGAAACGCTGACCTAGATGGTAACATGTAATCAATGTTTATTAAACAAAAGCACAAAANCATGGCTGAAAAAGGTTAGGAAACGCTGACCTAGATGGTAACATGTAATCAATGTTTATTAAACAAAAGCACAAAAAAAAATTATCCTGGTTGTCTCTCATCTCACCATCGCTGATTGGTGGAGAAATGTGACATGGTCAGACGACAGCCAATTGGAGGACAAGTGACAACATAAGCAAGGCAAGAGTAAAATTGAACTGAAATTTTTTTTAACAGATAGAATACCATCACCATCAAGACTGGATGTGTGAAGGAGAGTGATCAGTTTAGATAATTAAATTACTGAAAACTTAATGTGTGCAGGTAGCACCCATGGCCGCAATTCTTAAAATATTCCAAACTAAACCTTATTCTATAAAATTATTTTTCCACTTACGTACGTGGCCATAAGGGTGTAGGCAACTTCTTGTTTGCCTCCTTCGAAGGTTCTACAATTGCAGTTCATCTATAATTGCTGCAAAAATGTTTTAAACTTCATTCTCNCATGGCTGAAAAAGGTTAGGAAACGCTGACCTAGATGGTAACATGTAATCAATGTTTATTAAACAAAAGCACAAAAGAAAATTATCCTGGTTGTCTCTCATCTCACCATCGCTGATTGGTGGAGAAATGTGACATGGTCAGACGACAGCCAATTGGAGGACAAGTGACAACATAAGCAAGGCAGGAGTAAAATTGAACTGAAATTTTTTTTAACAGATAGAATACCATCACCATCAAGACTGGATGTGTGAAGGAGAGTGATCAGTTTAGATAATTAAATTACTGAAAACTTAATGTGTGTAGGTAGCACCCATGGCCGCAATTCTTAAAATATTCCAAACTAAACCTTATTCTATAAAATTATTTTTCCACTTACGTACGTGGCCATAAGGGTGTAGGCAACTTCATGTTTGCCTCCTTCGAAGGTTCTACAATTGCAGTTCATCTATAATTGCTGCAAAAATGTTTTAAACTTCATTCTCAATAGCAAGAATCAAGTGATAATTGTCTATTTTTTTTATGAGAAGACAAATGGAAGAATAAAATTGGTAAAAAGGATTTCGGCTTGCTAATTCCACAGAATTTCTTCACATCTGCTCCTACTGAAATGTTGCACACAATATTGTTTATTCGATTCATATTTCACATCTTTAATCATGCAGTGATAAACAGATAATATGATGCATGACCGCAGACATAATAAAAACTAGACAAATGTTGCTTCTTTGGCCAGTCTTGAAAAACTATAATTGTTAAAACAAATCAATCAGGTATTGAAATGAAATGGTTATGGGCTGCCAGAGCACTTTAAGCCAAGAGAAAACATGTGCAGTTTTCAAGCATCCTTCTTGTCAAAAGCAGTCTACACCAGCCTGTTTTTTACTTTCCAGTCCTACACTACTGAGATGAAGAGACTAATGCATCATCAGTGCTNGCAGTCTACACCAGCCTGTTTTTTACTTTCCAGTCCTACACTACTGAGATGAAGAGACTAATGCATCATCAGTGCTATTAGTTGTATACTCCATATGCACTCAACTGCTCAGTGAAAGACCACCCTAAGAACCAATTTTTTGTCTTGAAATTNGTTAGTTGTATACTCCATATGCACTCAACTGCTCAGTGAAAGACCACCCTAAGAACCAATTTTTTGTCTTGAAATTTATGAAGGAGTTAGGTGGAATAATGAATCACACAGAATTTTTACCAATAAAGTAAATATATTCTAATTTTGAACTTTAGGTGAAGCAGTGCATCAAACACATCCATTACGAGCTGCCTCTGGTGGCAGCCATGTTCCCTCCAATCATATGGTGAGGCAAAGAACTGAGATATGGGACTTTTCAGTACATCTGGCCCAGAACCACTCATAGAAGTTAAATATCACTTCACTAACTCTTGAGGAGTAGAAGTGGAGGGGTAGGGTTTTGAGAAACGAACCCTATGCTGACCAATACCGTGTTTTTCTGCACAACCTCCTCCTCCCTCCTCCTTCAATACTCTGTCTATCATACTCACTTGGGAACTCTGATGCTGAACTCTTGTACAGTTGGGCTTGCAGATGGTGCAGCTGGAGTACCCTAAAACATTTTATATACAAGTGATTAACACAAGTGTTAACAACACAACCACCTACTGTTAGTGCCACAACTGCTGGCGGGTAAATTTACAGGGAGCGAGATGTGGCCAGCGAGAGGAGAGGTATCTGCGTGCGCAGCCTGCCGTAACCTGATGCTGCGCTAAAAATATTAGTCTCTATATCATAATTTGTACGTTTGCCAACATGCACCCAATAGTTTTGTAACAGCTTATACACAGCTGGGTTGACACTAATATAATAAGCTGCTGCTGGCTGGGCCGGGGCGGCAGCCCAAGCGTAGTGATCTAGGGAGGTTCGCCGCCAGAACTTATGGTGTTCACAGTACCACATATACACACCACATGAAAATTTCAAGAAGTAACACTTGCAATTAACACATACTGTTGATATTAAAATACATCAATTTTCAAAATGTACATTAGCTAACATTTTGGAGCGTATTTCAATTTATAAAAATTACAATACTGAGTGACCCCTTTAAAATGTCAAATAAAGTTATCTCAAAACTAAATATAAAAGATTATGCTACCCTACTAGCACTAATTATATACATTTCTTCAAATCCAGTCTTATCACTGGTATATTATCTTCACTGGCCATTTCTATTTGAGTATTTTGTAGGTCACTGTATCACAGTAACTGAACTGATAGTGGTTAGATCATTTTTTTGTAGCAATGGATTATTAGGAAATGTACTTACTGGTATAGGCTGTTCACTGTAACGAGAGCACTTATGAGGGTCTAGTTACTTTATTTATATCAATCGTTTTTTATCCTNGGTATAGGCTGTTCACTGTAACGAGAGCACTTATGAGGGTCTAGTTACTTTATTTATATCAATCGTTTTTTATCCTTCCACCACTTTTTAAAATAAATATTGCCATGTAATTAATAAACACAGTGTATATATTGCACCAGACTTGAAAGTTAATGTTTAAGGCTACAATAAACTACATTTAATGATTATTATTCCAAATGGGAGGGCTTATGAAAGTGCTCACTTTACAATAAATAGCTTATAGTAAGTAATAGGCTATAATACAGTACAAAGTAATGTTACAAAATATTTAGTCAAAGCAATATCATGTTTCTTAGTATGTACTGTTAAAAATATTCACAATTCTCTAAATATATGTACATGCTGGGCACCATTGAGGGGATTCCATAATAAAATATTGTCTGTATAATCAGCGTGTGCATGGATGCACGTATCTCAGTACATAACTAGTCTAAAAATACAATTTTTCGCCAGGAAAGGTAAAAACACAATTATCTACAGCTGCAAAATTTTACTTTCACCCTATAAAAAAAAAAGGGGGGGGGGGCTTTTTTGCAGTTTCCTTAAGGGAAATTAGAAAAGGACAAAGTGGCATCTGTAATTTAATCCATTGACTTGCATCACGTGTAACAATAACCTGTAGTTACAGAGCAAATTTGCAAGAAATTTAGCTTCTCAGAAATGCATAGCATAGCCTTAGGAGGGCCCGTTGCAATAAATTACTGATAAATCAGAGTCTCTCAGCAAAATGTACAAGAATATTGCTAGAATGATCCCTCTGAAAACTTATAATTAATTATTTACTAAACAAATAAAATTAACAGGAAATGGTGACACTTCAATGAAAGATTGAGAAAAAATNGGTATAGGCTGTTCACTGTAACGAGAGCACTTATGAGGGTCTAGTTACTTTATTTATATCAATCGTTTTTTATCCTACCACCACTTTTTAAAATAAATATTGCCATGTAATTAATAAACACAGTGTATATATTGCACCAGACTTGAAAGTTAATGTTTAAGGCTACAATAAACTACATTTATTGATTATTATTCCAAATGGGAGGGCTTATGAAAATGCTCACTTTACAATAAATAGCTTATAGTAAGTAATAGGCTATAATAGAGTACAAGGTAATGTTACAAAATCTTTAGTCAAAGCACTATCATGTTTCTTAGTATGTACTGTTAAAAATATTCACAGTTCTCTAAATATATGTAAATGCTGGGCACCATTGAGGGGATTCCATAGTAAAATATTGTCTGTAAAATCAGCGTGTGCATGGATGCACGTAACTCAATATATAACTGGTCTAAAAATACAATTTTTCGCCAGGAAAGGTAAAAACACAATTATCTACAGCTACCAATTTTTACTTTCACCCTATTAAAAA
>NQII01004596.1:156875-214372 GCA_002778355.1 Clitarchus hookeri | reverse complement strand
TGGTATGGTCAGTTGGCCTTGCTGGTTGGTCTTGTCCATTGTTCTAGTCAGTCTGGCAAAAGTTTACCTCGACAGGAGCTAGTCTTTGGTGGAGTAAGTCTCGGGTTCTCGTGTGGAGACAGTTTTGAGTGGTGTCAGTCTTTAGTGGAGTCAGTCGTTGGCTAGTATGGTTGATATGGTTAGCTGGTCTGGTTGGTTGGTCTGGGTGACTGGTATGGTCATCCAGTATGGGCAGCTGGTAATAGTCAGTATGTTGGCCTGGTCGGTCGGTTGGCCTGGTAGACTGGAATGGCCCATTGGCATGGTCAACTGGGATAAGATGTTTAACAATTTTTTTGTGAATATTTGCAAAGATGCTGCAAAGTTTTTCCGAAGTTTTGCGACATTTTTGCATGAAGAGGTTAGTAATTAGATCCATATTAGGATACTTGTTTCAAGTTTTGTCATCATCATCATCTGTTTTGTATAGATGATTAGTATGGGTGGTCAATCTTGTCCATTTTCTAAGTCAGTTTGGTAGGAGTTGGTCTAGGCAGCAGCAAGTCTTGTGTGGAGTCAGTCTTGGCTACAGTAAGTTTTGGGTGGAGTCAGTTTTAGGTGGTGATAGTCGTTGGTTGGTATGGTTAGTTGGCCTGGTCGGCAGATATGGTCCTTTTGTATAATAAACTAGTAATGGTCAATCTGTATGCCAGTCTGTATGGTTGGTCAGCATGATCGGGTGGTATGGTTGTTAGACTGGTCAGCTGAAATGGTCGTTTGGTATGGCCGGTTCATAAGGTTTACTGGTATTGTTGGCTGGCATGGTTGATTCGTATTTTTAGCTGATAATGTTGTCTTGTATGCTTTGGTTCACATATGTGGCTAATATAGTTGGTTCGTCTGGTTGCCTGGCATGGTTGGTTAAAATGGCCGACTAGTAAGGTGGTTTATATGGCTGACTAGTATGGTCGGTTCATAAGGTTAGTTAGTATGGCCGGTCTGTGTGGCCAGCTGGTATGGTTGGCCTTTATGGCTGGATGACATGTTCAGATCGTACAGCTGGCTGGTATTGTCGGATTGTATTGTTCGTTGGTATGGTCTGTTCGTATGTTTGGCTGTTATGGCTGGTTCATATGGTTGGACGTTATGGTCGGTTCGTGTGGTCAGTTGGCCTGTTAGGACGTTACTATTACTAATGATTCGGAAATATTGGTCAACTAAAATTATAAAGGGCCTAGAAAATTGCCAGATAGCTATATCAAGCTGATTTAACATATGCTAGCCTTGTACATTCCAAGTTTGAAGGGTCCAACCCTAACGGTATGCAAATGTTATCGCCAACAATGTAAGCAATCCATTTGAGTCTGCAATACTACCACCAAAGACCAAGCAGGGATGTGCGCCGGTCGCAGGAACACCATTAAAAGTATGCTTCATCAGAATCTCTAATCTCCCATAAATTGCTTGTTCGAGCAGATACTTAAAAGTTTAGCAAATTTTTACTTTGGTGCGAAAATGTATGCATAATTATGCACACGACTGATAATAACATGTATACTGTGATGGAAGTGTTGAACAAAATATAACTTACCAGAATGATAGTTACCGAGGTCAGAAGAGAGAAGATATATCATCTGTCACTTGTGAGAAATAACTGTGTCATTGTACAACTTTGACCTCATTATTTAACTGCAGAGGTCGTGATTTGCATGACCAACAGCCAATCACAAGCGATGCTGAGGGGGGTATGGGACCAACAAAATAGCCAAAGACATATAATGATGGGGTGGAAAGAGTAGAACTCTAGTGAGTAATAGGAGCTGGCTGAAGTGATTGTAGTGTGAAGAGTGGTAATGGCATAGTGGAAGTGGGGGGTAGGGATTCAAACTTTAGTGAGTAATCAGACAAGGTATGACAACTCATTTGTGGTGATAAGGGGAAACAGACTAATAAGTTGAACTACTGTGAGCATATGGAGTGGAGGAAACTTGCTGGAGTGAGAGGGATGGTGTATCAGCAAGTATGGTTAGTGGTTGGGGTTCGGATAGTGAGGAGGGGGTGGAGAGTCGTGTGGTGGGTTGGTGGCAAGGTTGAATGGTGGAGGGGATTGAGCTGTGGTGAATAAATGGTGAGGAGTAAAGAGTTGATGGGTGATAGGTTGGTGGCATGAGTGGATGGTAAGGGGTTGAGCTATGTCGAGTAAATGGTGAGGGAGATGGAGAGACGAGTGGTGTGATAGTGGTGTGGGTGGAGATGAAGGGGAGAGGGGATGTGTTTTAAGAGCCAATAATTTGAATAGGGGACGGGGTAGTTGGGTGATTGATCGACTATTATCATCATGATTATTTGACACAAGGTTCAAGGGGAACTGACTAATCAATCACCCACTTATCATTGTACCAGGGTGTGGCTGTGTTCCGCCATCTTATGAGAATCGATACCTCCAGGTCACACACATCCAACATAGTGTTTGGCATAAGTTATGTCATATTTCCTTCAAGTATTACAATATTTTTTTTTTATTTATTGAGCTCAAGGTTACTGTGGTAAAGTTCACAAACACATCCAACATGTAGCCAAAATCATTAATGTAATTTTTCACTAATTTTTTACATTTTAAATTTCTTTTTATTTGTAAGTGTAACATTTGTACGGTTTAAATCAAAGTCGCCCACGCCCAACATGGCATTCATGCTAACATATTTTCCTTGATTTTTTTTTATGTTTCCTAGCTTTTGCGATTTTTTCTATATTCCGAGTTTCATGTTACTGGAGTCAATGTCAAGGCTGTCCACACATCCAGGATGTATCTAAACTTTGTGCAGAAAATGAAGCCACAGTATCTGTGGGCCTAACTGACCAGGAAATCCTAGTAACCAAATGTCTGGAAAAGCAATCTCATATTACTAAAGTGATGTTGATGTTAGGTGCAACAATGCCGGGAGTATACAGCTGCAAGTATGTACGGGTTGTATGTTATTGTAGTGCAGAATGTAGTACACTACTTTCCGTTTTGTATTGAATAACCATACCTTTGTGTAGAAAATGTAATAAGTACGTACATTTGTTTGTATTATTTCCAAATCTCGGCATTGTTGAACCTAACTTCAACGTCACTTATCCTGTATACAGCATGGTGATTGTAATAAATTAAATTATATTTTGACTCGATTTTTATAATTTTTTGCTTTATTTTTACGATTTTACATTTTTAAGTTTAAAGTCACTGGAGTTAAGGTCGCCCACATAAAACATGGTGATCGTAGTCAGTAATGCAATATTTTACTCAATATTTTAATTTTTTTGCCTTTTTATTCTCTGTATATTAGTTTAAGGTGACTGGAGTTAATGTGCCACTTTCATACCACATCATTCCATTCTTGTTTCTCTATTGTGCCACTATGGGAATATAGTTGCACTAGTATTATTGTGTGCCACAATTATCTTGCATTTTCGTTAAAAATTAATTGATTTTAATAAAAAATTAGATTTTTGTTTAAAAAAACTGATTGATTTTGATAAAGAAAATAGCATTATTTATTTTGCTTTATCCCGCTAACCCGAATTTTCATATTAATATTTCCTTGTTTAAATGTAGTAAAATGGCCTATACTGCTATTTTTCCTGGTCCACTAAAATTTTTAACTAAAGTGGGATGAAGTGATCGTTTGTTAATTTTCTTACATTTTATTTTTAAAAACTTACTTTCTAAATAAAAAAATGGGATTTTTGTTAAAATATTAATTAATTGGAAATATGCACAAAATTGTTAAAAAAAAAAAAGCAACATTTATAATTTTAAAAAGGTGCCATTTTCTTATTAAAATTGTGCTCGAGTCCCTATGGCCCTACTACTAAGTACGTCTTAGGGAGTTACTTTGTATCAAATACAACTTTGGGGGTTATTCTTTGTCCGGGTGATTGGCCATACACAACTGGGATCAATCACCACAGTCACAGCTCTACCATCATGTCATAGTCAGCCCGCAATGACTGGCGCCTGTCGGGTAACTATATCCTGCCCAAAACCCTGATCTCCCGTCTTTTTGTTTAACCATTCTTTCATCACATAGCTCCTTGAAAATGTGTCACACTGTCAAATTTATTTGCTGGGGGGATCTAAAATAAATTTTTATTTAAAAATTATTTTCAAAATGAGATACTGCTGATATGTTTCCATGCAGCCCATTACAGAAAGAAATTTAACGAATCTTAGGATTTATTTTCATTTTACTAAATTCAAATAAGCCATTTCACAGAAACAAATATTTTATTGATTTCAAACAATTAAATTTAACTTATTGAATGCAGAAAGTGTTTACTTGCACTTCAATGGATTGAACTCAATATAAATTGAATTAATACATCAAAGTTTTTAAAGGCTTTTTGAACATGCAGCTGTATTCAATAAACATTAAAGTAGCAAATTGAAAATTTCCTGCAAATAATTCAGTTTAAAAAAAAAAATTTATATGCACATTATTTTTTTCCAAACATACACAAACGATGAACCATGGGAAAATAATTTATAAAATTCATAACATACAATTTTTCCAAAGATGATAGAGTGACTTTTAATAAAATAAATACCTATATACAAATATATTGTAGCTTAAATATGCATAAATTAACATATTAAGATACTTTATGGTTTTCATACTGCTTAAATAATCTAGAGTAATAGTTAAAAAAAACTGGATTCGAGAGCATCTAAAGCATGATCTAAACGAAAATCTATGTTGACTTAAAAGACAACATGGCCACAATTATGATATTCGAGTGACGTCACACAGTATACATGGAATTGAATTCATGATGATAATCTGATGTGAACTTTGATCATGTGAAAGGGCATGTAGCAGAAATATCTAGCGCCATCTTGGACTTTTTTTTTGCATTTTTTAAATTTAAAACAGTTCACTGAAATTTTTGGCATCATAAAGTGTAAAAAAAACTATCTTCCCAAAACCATTTTGTTTCATTTTCACTTCTATTATTATTTTTTAAACTGGAGGCAAAGATCCGTAAAGTGTTTCGTGGTTGTGGCAACCGATAGCAGTAAAATCTTAAGAAAGGCGAACCAATTGTTGTAATAGGCTATTCCTGGAATATGAATTTTTATAAATATGTGGACAAGAATTTAATTGCTAAGATTTTAACTTTTTCAAATAAAGTATGCATATATAAGCAATTTTAAAAACATAGTTTTTTTTCTTAATGCCAAAAAGTAAGTGCACTGCATCTTATAAAAAAAAATAATTTTCACATTGCTAACTCAAATTTGTCTGCAATCATACAATTGGTTTCCTTTAACTTCTATGTTATTACGTATGAGAGTTTAAATAATAAATATTGCTGGGTACTTATTAAAAAAATATATTATCAGCCCGAGATAAGTATTTTTATTTGCACGATTATTTCCCGCCATTTCAAAGCTTTTCCACTGTCACCTTTTTCCGAAACTAGCGAATTCTCTCTGATTGGTAAGCTGGTGGTAAAAATGCAATATATTCCTACTCGATACAACACCAACCACCAACTGCAAGTTGAAATGATTTTAGGACCAACTTCCAACCACAAACCTCTTATTGTGCCATCTGACATATAGCACCTTGTACTTCAACTGCTACCAATAACAACTACCAACACCGACCACCTATTGTGCCAGGGCCTTAATAATACTGCATTGTTTTAAGCTGGACTCAACCATCCATCTCTGTTCTGTGGTCCTTCTGTGAGTCAGTCATCATTGTTATCGTCCTACATTTGAAAGGGATTCACAACAATCCATCGTCCATCAATCCTTCTGTACGGCAAAATTTCAGTGTGACAACTTAATATAGTGATTTTTCTGTAGGTGGAGGTATATTTTGGTTGGAAAAACATTTTACAGAAAAAAAATTTTGAGGTTTTTTTTTTTACATAATAAGAATTTATACTGAATTAATGTTCACATTTTGATAAATAAACATATATCCACCGCCTTGCATTTTATTTCACAGTGCATATTTACGTCTACGGAATGTTGTCGAATGGCAGTGGCCTGTCTGTCCATCGAAAAAAAGTTTGGGTAATATCTGATAGAAAAAAATTGCCTGGCGATTGGTTGAAGATCACGTGACCGCTGGACGGACAGGCAACTGATGGATGGTTGGGAGCATAATGGCGGCAGGCGTTCCATTTGTCCAGTAGAAATGCCCCTGGGTCATTTAGGTCATGCTCTGCTCTTTCAGTTCCTCCTCGCAAGCAAGAGTTGCTAGTGCAAATTGTCTGCTGGGTAGATTTAGATGGGCTTCACTGGTTCTACATCTTTATTGTTTACAAAATGAGAACGTCTTTAACCGTTCAAATTAAGCTGGGTTTAAAATAGAAAATTAAGCGTTAAATTTTGTTTTAAGACATATGCAGGAAAAATGAGAGCATGTTATCTATGTATTGGTTTCCAGTGGTACTTCGCAGGTTGTCTGTGTTGTTGGGATTCCTTAAGCGATGAAAGAAATAGTTATGTCTTATATCATAAGTGAAACTTGTGAGGCGACGACCACTCAGAACACAGCAGACTGTGTAGTTAGCAGGAAACAGTTATTTACAGCAATGCAAGTGTAAACAATATTAAAAAAGTATTTGTGCACATGTTTACGATTATACTTGTTCACAAAAATAAGCTTCTCCGATAGATAATGACTGCTTTGAAGTATTATGAATTTAAATATGGTTGTGATACACGAAGTTATGTTACGAAAAAAAGTAAACATGGCAGACTTGTCGCCCGTTTCCATTGACTGGAATTAAAAATTAAACATTAGTTGGAAACTGCAAATACAGAAAACATTTTTCCATATGCTAGATTAGCTCTTACAGCATAACCCCATATTTATCCTCGAAGTGATAATGTGCTCAATTTAAGATGTTATGGATAATTAAATGTGTTTTAAAATAATAATTTCGAGGGAAAATTATTTGTGAACACAAAATATCACAAAAATAAATATAATGTCAGCTACAATGTGTCTGCTATAATCTCCACTGTGATTTTTATACACGAAAACGACCTAAACGCGTTCCATTCACTTAACAACTCTTTTTGGCCCAGGTCACTTATGACCTCTTCTCTCACGACTCCGAAGAGCAAAAAGGGAGGCCGAATGGAACAAACCTAATCTCCATGTACCAACATTGAACTGCTTTTCTGCCAATACTGCTAGCAAAAATGGTGTGGATTGGTTTTGAGGTTAGAACACTGTTTCAGTAAACAAATGCTTTGATATGTTTTCATACTTCCTTTAACCAATTAGTAATGCAATTTTATTAAATTAATATTGGCAAAGTATTTTATTTAATGTAATAGTGCTTGGCATTTAAAAATTAAGATATTAACGAACACGGTCATCACTGTTGACAGGTATGTTCCTTTCGGGTAGGTCAATATTTCATGCTATGAAGACGAATAAGCTTTGTCTTCTTCATCTTTAATCTGTGGTTGTGAGTCCAGCTTCTTCTCCCGCTCCATCTTAAAATTATTGTCGCTGTCAAAATGTGTCTTAAAGCTGGATTTACAATGCCACGAAAGTCCGACATAACAGCCCCGACAACGAAATAAATATTTCAACAGCCAATCAGAAGCAAGGTCACCCCAACAAAATCACGGGTCCGAAAGGCCGACAATAGGTTCTATTTCTGTCGTAATCGGGCTCGCTGGGCAGTAAAAATATTAACATAAACAACCTTACTAAACAAAATGTCGTGCACATGTCACTGCTGTGGGAAATTTTACTCTATGTTACAGGTATATACTGATTATTGTGTAGATGAAAGATGCCTGGTTGTTGATGTGACGGAAATAAATAATGATGGAAAATAGTGTATTTAGATAGCGTTCGACTGTTTTCACAACCTAATAGTGTACGATATATTGTGATTCCTATGCATTCCAGCGAGAACATTACTAGCCATTTTAAGATTTGCCGACAGCTACGATACGCATATCGTCAGACTTAAGTTTGAAAAGCAACGAATTCGAATTACATACATAAAATGTTGCTAAATTGTAAGGAAAAGTTTAGCGTAGTATTTTGGCTTGTGTTTCTCAGGAGTAGCACGAGCGCGCATACACACACACACAAACACACACACACACACGATTGTGTGAAGTAGTTGCAAGGTTATTTTTCCCAAAGCTGGGAAATTTCATATTTAATGTACATTCGAAAAATCCTATTTTAAGCTGCATGTTCATATAATTTCCAAACACTCGCTATCTGTTTTGTTTTTGCATTCCTAAACACACTGATTCCCATTTTATCTTGTGCGGGTTAATTCATTAACCTAACTCTTACTAAGGTTTATTCTGCTCAGGTTGGCAAGTTCAATGCTTTAAGTCTGGCAACAATAACTTTTCGTCCCTTAGTAAACACAGTGTCGCATGTGAATCGGATTTTATCTAGTTTCTACTTTAAAAAACAAAATAATTGCAATAATCATAAATCAAATACAAAATAACTTTGTAATTCAATAAAATGTTTCTTTTGTATTGTTCACACAGCTTAAATTTTTATTTAAACTAATTTCTTTGGAACACTGTGCACCTAGCAGCAGATAATTTCTCTGTACCAAACTCTTCCATAAGAAAACTCGTTTTGTTACTAACCTGAGTAGAATTAACCTTACTCTTACACATGACAAAGGTATCATTGTTAGTTTTTTTTTTTTTTTGCAAAAAACTTAGAATTGTCAGCTCAAAATGACAGAGCATGTGTTTACTTTCTAGTAGTTCGTGTTATTTACGCCAGGTTGTGCGAAGATACAAGTACATACAGAAAAAATCCTTCCAAATAGTCAGGACAAGTACACACATATGTATATACTTAACATATATGTGCTTACAATTGGGACTCATCCGAAAAAAATGTTTGGGCGGTTATTTTTAACATTTTACAATGCTAAAAATTTTAGTACTCCTTTTTAAACAAAACCAATGTAACAAAATTTAAAAACCAAGATGGCGTCAGACATTCTTGTTTAAAGTGTTTACTACAATTATCCGTCTTTCATGTTTCACCACGCACCTTATGTCGATTTTGTCTGCGTATATAGTCAAAATGTTTTAAGCACGACATCATCGATTTTGAATGTTTCGATTTTTGGTGGATAAAACTGTATTTTGATATAGATGTAAATTTACACAAATGTACAAGGCCATTCGCAAATAAATTTGGAAAGTGAGGGTAGAATTAATTATTTGTAGATGATTAGCATCTGGGGGCATATTCAAAGTTTTTCGAGAATTTTTCGTATTCGTTAAGTTTAGGAAGGTCTCGAAACGAATAAAATCATTGAGAAAAGCTTTTCGTGTATTATGTCATATTTCCTTTCAGCACTCCGAGTCTTCGGCAATGTTCGGGTTTTCGTTGACGAATGCGAGATGGCAACACTATGCACATGAATTTTAACTGTATTACGAGAGTTTGTTTATAAATTATGAATACATAAGCTTGAAAACATTAATAAACCAAAGTAGTTAAGCACTTAATATATTTTGTTTGCGTTTGGCGTGTTTTAAATATTTATGTTAAATAAATAATATATCCTAGGAAAAAGGTATATTTCACTCGTCAAGTGTGTTAAATTTGCTGTCGTATGCACTTTGTTAAAATTAACTCGCATGTACGCCGATAAGAGAGAGAGAGAGAAAGAGAGAGCAGATAGAACTTTGTTTGTCACATGCACGAAGATTTTTCTGTTTGGTTCCAAGCTATTTACTGATTAATCGCTGTTTCGTTTGTTATTTTTAATACCAAGATTATAAAATGAACTATTAACAACAAACTATACCCTGTCGTGACACTAGTCAATTGTATTAATTCCAATACGATGAATTTTCATTCAATTATTTTCAAGAGAAAGTAATTTTATTGTAAACTCCCAAGAATTATTCGAATTATATCGCTACCTATCGGTGTATTTATAAGCTGCAGCTTTCGAAGAGAATTTTGAGAAAACTGTAGTTATGTTCTCGTATTTCATTATAAAAAAATGTAATTAAATAAATACCCAGCCTACACTGATACTTACAAATTAGTTAACTGGTTGGGTTTAAATGCGGCTGTATTTTAAAAAGAAGCAGGGTTATCTCTTACGAAGTGCTTTTGTATATATAAATGTAAATTTAATTTTTTTTTTTTTGAGATTATGTATGACAATATTATGTACTTGTGTTCGTGGAAGTCAAATATTTATTAATAAAGAAAATGTTTAATTGATAATTAAAATTTTATATGTATATATGTGTTTTTGAAATGCATGAAGGCACATTACTTGGCGATTATTTTATTTCACAGTCATTTATAACAACCTGTAACACATAGCTGCCAAATTTCATAATAAAACTCAGAAATGAAAGCACCATAATTTCGGGTTTCTTATCGAACATAGTGATGTCAAACAAACGCTAGAATGCGCTTACACTAACTCCTTTCGTTAGAATACGAACATTCTAGAGATAACGAATATTTTTGTCGACAGAAAACGAAATGAATTACTTAGAATAAGCCCCCAGGAACGATAGCAAAATTAATCCTAGAGTATTGAGAAAAATATAGATGTATTATAACTATTTCGGGAAATAGTGATAGCAGAGTTTGTCTTTTTATTCTAAACACTGTTAAATTTCAGTACATAATGTATTGTTTGCTACTCTTATTCTCTGAATCTAATACGATTTACGCTGTTGTACTTTATAATAATAAGGTAACAATGAAATACTTGCATATGGGCGGCCCCAGATGGAAAGTTCATCCCCTTTTCCCATCACTTACTTTACTGGCCATTCCTGAACCTCCAGAACCTTTCACCAATGAGTCAAACATCTGCTATGCAATGCAGTGCAGGCGACTGCAGTGCCGATCCCTAAGTTGTTATTGCTATAATGAAATGCAGATGGTCAGCTGGTGAGGATAGTTCAATTGGCACTAAATAGGTTGCAGAACAATCGCCAAGTATTTTTTATTGCTTACGTTCGTCTCGCGAATATTTATTTCATGGTAATTGCTTATTTCTTAAACACACAGTGTAATTCAATGCCGTTTTTTGTTTTTAATATTTTCCCGCAGTTTAGAAAATAAAGAAATTGTAACTTGTTTTTTTTATTTTTTATTATTTATTCCAAGAACGTTTAAGTTACGGTTAGCTACTGCCCTTTGCAATTTCTATAATAACTGCTTACACATACCAATTTGTTGCAACTCGGCAACGAAATCTGCTTGTGCCAGAAAGAAATAAATATTTAATACTTCAACTGATGTGTTTTCGATGCAATAATCGATACATATTTGTTTACAATCGGAATTGTTTATGGTTTTTTTTCCCGCACTTGCCGCGCGCATGCGCTTTACGAATCTACATTTAATTGGCTCACGACTTGTGAAGCACATCTCTTGGCCAATCACAAGCAGAGTACAGATCTGCTGCCTACCAGCTGCCGTTCGGCTACCGACTCGAGATAAAAATTGAAGCGGATACGGTTCACTACTCACCACACCAGCAGTGACGTCACGGTCACGTGGGCCAATCAAATTTCAGAATAGCACCGGCACAGCACGGCACTGCACTGCAGACGATTGGCTCATAGCAGGGCCTTTACTGTCACTACCTCTTCCCGCAATAAATTCCACTCCCTCACGGACCTCACAAGCATGGATTACCTACCCCTCTCCTTTCTCGACTGTATCTTAACATTGTTTTTATCTCTCCCTCTGCACACCTCCTAGACGACCAACAATCCAACTTCCCCCATCCTCTCTCCATTCACCATCCAACCTGACCAGCCTTTACAAACTTATGTCCTTCAGTGAACTTGAGCCCATCTCTCATCATCACTGATGGTCAAAAGTTCCCTTTATCCTTACCGTCCTGTCCCTGCCTTCTTCACCTGCCCTTCATCCATCTAGCTGCCCTTCTTTGCACCTTCTCCAGCTCCCTCACCTCCACATACGGATCCCATTCCGCTGCTGTGTATTTCAATATAGGTCGTACCATCATGCCATAAGCCTTTTCCGTAACCTCACAACTCACGTCCTTTAGTACTCTCCCCAGCATTCCCAAAGCTCGTCTGCCCTATGTAACCACTCGTTCTACCTGTCTTTTCCACTCAATACTACTCGCAGGTATTGTACATTACAGTTTCTTCACACTTTTTGAATCAAACCTTTGGAAAATCACTCCATGTAAGACGTGTTTAGTTATTTCCAAAATATGCCATGTATCACAAGTGTTTTAAACTTGTGAACATAAAAGAAACTTTTTTTTTTGTTAGATTGATATGTTATTTATATTTTATCTATACATAATAATGCTTCATTTATAAATACGTAATATCAATCAAAACTGTGACAAAACACGTGTGTTGGTAACACCTAGTAAGAAATAGTTCTTATGCAACATATTATTACAACTGAGTGCGCACGAATGCGCTGCGTTGCCCTTTGGTGTAATTTTCCAGACTTAACTAAAATTTGTTTGGACGAAGCAGAGGAATATCCTGGAAGTNCTGCGTTGCCCTTTGGTGTAATTTTCCAGACTTAACTAAAATTTGTTTGGACGAAGCAGAGGAATATCCTGGAAGTAGAACTTAAGCAAGGCTTCAGAAAAGTGTGAAGTAACCATAAATGGATATATATATATATATATATAATATATTTTCTGCTACTTCCTCTATTTCCTGTCCCTGCTCTGCACTCTCTTTCTCATAAACCTCACTATGTTAGTCTTTCAGACATTAATCTACATCTTATTCTTCTCATTCCATGACTGTATCCAATCCATGTCATCCTGCAAGTTGCTCGCCCCACCCATCTCTGCATACAACACACAATCAATACAGCAAACAACCTTATTTTCCCACCCACCCCCCATTCCCATGTAATTTACCATTATGGTAAACAACAAGAGGCCACACACACATCCCTATGGTCCCCCTGATGTCACCCTTCCGATATCAGACAACGTCTCCCCCACTTTTACCATTTGGCTCCGTCCTCTGAGAAAGTCACCAATCCATTCTACTACCCACTTGTCCGCAAGGAGCCCATCCACCTTCCTCATCATAATCCCATGGGGAACCTTGTCAAAAGCCTTTTTGAAGTCAATAAAGCAGGCATCAACCTGCCTTCCTGCACCAGATCCTCCAGCAACCCTACCAGTTGTATCTCACTTTAATATCCCTTCCTAAATCCATGTTGGTACTTCTACAGCGAATTAGAGGTTATGAATTCAGATGTAAATACTCCAAAATATTAATTTTGTTACTCTTTGTATGCATACTATTATTACATTTGCAAAATAGATATTATTACATTTGTAAAATAGATGTCTTCAATATTAGTAGTGTTTGTCACAGTGAGACAGGGCGTCTTATTTTCGTCAAATTCTCCACCTGCCCGCTACGTATAGCCTGCCTAGCAACATGTCTACTAAAACGTTTTATCCACGTCTGTACTTTCGCAATTTCTTGCAAAATGATACGCAACTACGTGAAGCAGGTGTCCTAACTTTTGATGCGAAAACACCACGTCNTTTCGCAATTTCTTGCAAAATGATACGCAACTACGTGAAGCAGGTGTCCTAACTTTTGATGCGAAAACACCACGTCATTTTCCTGCGCTGCCTTGGGCAAGGCAACTATGGTGGCCAGTCAAGTTGGGGCGACATTGAGTTTTCAAACTCGCTGCTTAGCAGCGCTAATGTCACCGTGACGTGTTGGAGCATTATCATACACAAGCACCGCAGTGTGGCATGTGGTGATATTTACAAAAAAAATATACAATTTTCTTATATTTCAGTCTTCANTGGTGATATTTACAAAAAAAATATACAATTTTCTTATATTTCAGTCTTCAGATTGGCTAAATTAAATATGTAATGTTTTAAGCCCCTGATTGAGGAGTGGAGTTATATTTCTGGTGCTATAGCCAGGGTAAGCTACAGGCTCATTAAGAAGAAGCTACTGGGCCTCATGTTGAGATAAGTATTATCAGACCATGGAATTAAAAGGGAACATTTGGGAGTCCCTTGGTAATTTTAAAATAATTATTGCAGAATTTTTCACTGGATAGAGTTCGTTCTTTTTATGTATTGTAAATGGATGTACGTATTTTTGAAAATGATAAGTAGAAGCCAAAGTATTTTACTATAAAAAATGGTTATTCAAGTAGATAAAATAATGGTATTCAGGGATGACCTGCACTATTTTTAAAATTAATGTTATTTAAGCCTTATTGGATTTTCTTGTATGGCACCCAGTTGTTTCTATTACGAAAAATAAATGTTCTTAACAAAACAACTTATGTTCATTTTAAGACATTCAACAAATACTTATACTCTGCTGAAAATAAAATTGCTGTAATTTAGAGATGTTTTGAAAAGTCTAGCTTTGCTCGTTTGTGTTGCTCTGGTTAGCATTACAGGTTATAGCAGCAGATGCAAAACACTTAAGTTACATATTTAAAAGTACCAAAAAGAATGTAAATTATGAACTCAACAAACAGCTGCAAAAACAGGAAAGTACGTATAAGAACTTAAAATTTTAAGTGTTTTAGATATCATTCATAAGTCTTTATTTTCAGAAGTTCACTTTTCATCTTACGACGTTTCTTTCATCACGTTTGTCTGATTACATTGATAATTACTGACTACCAGTAACAGTACAGAATGGGTGTACAGTGAATGTGGGGGTAGGAGTGAAGGAACTATGGTTGGAGAGGAAACGTTGTGGAGTTGANTACAGAATGGGTGTACAGTGAATGTGGGGGTAGGAGTGAAGGAACTATGGTTGGAGAGGAAACGTTGTGGAGTTGAACATGAAAACGAACGAGATAAAACGTAGGATTGAGGTAGTGGTTAGTAATGAGGTGGACATGATTAACTTAGCTGGGAGATTGGAGAAATTAGAGAAGGAACTATCAGAGGCTCTGAACAAAGGTACAAGTGGATTTAGATAAGGAAAGACTGAAGAAAAGGAAAGCAGAGGTTGAAATGGAAAACAGAAAAGTAGGTTAGAGAAGCTTGATGAAATACCAAGGAAAAGAATTGAGGTATTAGGTAGCGAAAAACTGTATGGGGTTGTAGTGGGGGAGTAGTCAGTGGAGGGTANGAAATGGAAAACAGAAAAGTAGGTTAGAGAAGCTTGATGAAATAGCAAGGAAAAGAATTGAGGTATTAGGTAGCGAAAAACTGTATGGGGTTGTAGTGGGGGAGTAGTCAGTGGAGGGTAGCAAGCTGGCTGGGAGAGCTAGTCAGCAAAAGGTGCGAAGGGAACAGAGAGTGCCGACAAGGGATATGGTGGGTGCGTACAGTGGGTGAGTAGGAGGTGGACAAAAAAGATCAGAGGGGGTGTATTGAAGGTAGGGAGACAATAGAGGAAAGGAACATAGGTAAGGATTCAGAGGTGGTGTTCATAGGTAGTTCTATCATTAAGGGTTTGGAATTGAGAGGGCGTTACGAGACTGCTCATTTATAAGGCATCATTTGGAGGGGCAAAAATAAAGGTGCTGAAAGAAAGAGTTAGAAGCTTTAGGAGAACCGAGGCAGTTAAGGTGGCAGCAATACGTGGGAAAGAAATGACTAGACCAGGGAGATTTTCCTATGTTTTTCTATAGAGGATTTTTCAGTTGTACAAATTGACCCCACAAATATTATTAAATATTGTGCAGATGGAACATTTCGAAAAATGTAATTTTTCAGGGATGTGGATATTTATTTTCCCCTCTGTAACATTTTAGCTGGGCACCCAGCTGATTTTNAAAAATGTAATTTTTCAGGGATGTGGATATTTATTTTCCCCTCTGTAACATTTTAGCTGGGCACCCAGCTGATTTTATGTTATGCTAACACTTTGTCACTAAATCTAATGCAACAGTTTTGTCCTTTACGATTAATTTTTTTTATTGTTTCTTTTCATGAAATTACTATCTCGACTTTTCAAACTTTCATGAACGTAATTTTCAAAACTAAACATCCACTATTGATTGAGCCGTAGGGGTTCTATTGTCGCGAAATCAAAATAAATATTAGTTATCTCAAATTTCTTGGGGAAGGATAAGTCACAACACTTCATCCAGATAAAATTGAAGTTTAACTTTTTATCGCGATTTTCCAGCCTGATCATTATGAGTGTTAGCCGCATCACGAGAGAATGAAACCCTCCAGGAGGCTGGAGGGTAGCAACAGACATTGAACCTCAGCTCATCTCCCACCATGGAGCCGACATTGAGGGCAGAACCCACCCATATGCACTTGGGCTTTGGATAGCCATATTCAGCTCTAAGGGCGAGCCAAGACTCAGCCCCAAGTTCACTGTCTGTGTCACACGAATCACTCGACAAATAGCTTTAATCAATCAAAACCTGCCCTAGGTAGGGCCAACAGCCTGCCTAGACAGAAACTGCAATCTCGCAAAAATGTCCTCACTGTCCCACGGCCATACGATTCTACTAGAAAAACAATCACACTTTACCACATCCTGTCAGTGACTCTCCACCTTCAAAGAACACAGAGTAACACCACACTTGCGGCCATGACTGCTGAACCAGTGAGACCTCAGTTGTCGACCCAGGGGCTGGCCAGTTCTCTGTTCACTCACACATATCGCAATCCACGGCCGTCGATTGCTGGTGAAAACTGCACATTTCACGGAAGTAGAATACAACCCTTGGACGACAGTGTGCTTTCGTGAAATGTCAGCAACACCATGGCATCGACTGCCTGCCGCGATATCCTGAGTCTCGCAGCNTGGTGAAAACTGCACATTTCACGGAAGTAGAACACAACCCTTGGACGACAGTGTGCTTTCGTGAAATGTCAGCAACATCATGGCATCGACTGCCTGCCGCGATATCCTGAGTCTCGCAGCCTCACAGTTGCACCAAAGAAAAATTTTCAAAGCACAGAACATGATCGCATACGGATGCAAAATTCCTCTAAGTGACAATACAATACTATATTGTGATAATTATTTGCTTTTAACAATATTTGAATAGATAAAAAAAAATGTATTCAAATAAACTCAAACATGATTTTGGTGCCAAGTTAGTTTATTATGTACCACAGTAGGAAAATATACACAAAATTTTGTTGTGTTATGTAGTACTTGCATTCTTTACACACCCCGACAAGCCCAATATGATGGAAAGTAGAAATAGACTCTACATATGTCGGTCTGTTGGAGCTATGATTTTGTCAGACTGATATCACAGTAGCCTTGCTTTTCATTGGCTGCTTCTCGGAAATTGTCGTGCTAGGGCTATTTTGACGGATTCATTGGGATCGTATTGTGACTCCAGCTTAAGAGTGCAGTATAGTAAATTGCTTGCTTTAGCAGACTGTTTCGTACTTTTCTAGCTAAACTTTTCTAAAGGTATAGTATACAGAGATCTTTCAGAACTGGCTGTTGCTACTCTTGAGGTTCAAAGCAAATTTGTATTCATTTCTATGGCAGCAGTGGAACTGAATTTCTGTCAGAGCTGAGGTATCACTTATGTAAAATCACAGGGTAAAATTAAATTTGGCTTCCTATCCTCAGACAAACTGCTCTTCAGTATCTTTGTCTCTTTGTTATACAAAATAATAAATTTAAATAAGAATTTTTAGTTAAAAATAGACAGTGAATAACATATTTTTTTAAATCTCCAAGCAGTTATAGCAGATTTTATGGTCTGTCACCTTTGTATTATATCAAGTCTGTCTCCTCCAAATACGAAATTCTAGTTACACTACTGATGTGTAGTTAATAAAATTGATGATATTATTATGATCAAAAATGAAATTTGTAGATATTAATGCATAGTCTGTAGTGATGATATGGTTTTTAATGCTGATGTTTGCAAGGTTTTGACTTCTTGAATGAGTGTGCATGTAAAACTTATGTAAAAGAAAGAACATTGGAGGTAGGAAAGTCACTGGTAACAATGAGCAGGGGGAAATATCAGAGACACAGTTGGTATGGTAATGAAATCTAGCGACATTGGACATACCTGTTTAGGGAGGATCAAAGGAAGGCTTCGCATGTTTCAGGACTATCCAATGCCAGAGAGGCAGGTAGCAGAGCCCTTGTAATATTAAAATTCACAAACTTATGTTCAGTGCGAGATAGTGGGCAGTGGAACCGCTGTACTTGTGAATTATAAAGAAGCTGAAGTTAAGTGTGATGTAGTAGGAGGGCAGAGGCCCCTGAGAACTGTGAGAATGTTAAAGAATCTCTAGAGGGGGAAGGGGAAGTTAAATTGTTAAGTTGAAAAGATTTTCCTTTCAGCGCTACACCTAACTGTACCACAACATGCAGATCTCTGTAAAAAAAAAAAAACAGAATAGACACTGCCAAAACTGTCAACAAGTTAGGATTTATGTTGTACAAAAAAACTGTAAAATATTTTGTTAGAATATGCAGTTATAACTGTTAAAACAAATAAATTAATAGAGTCTATGTATTTATTTTATCAAAATATTGACGTGACCAAGCTCGGCTACGACGATAAAGCCAACTTGATCTGCGGTGTCTCCAGAGTTGTGAAGTAATATGTGTGTGCCCGGCGCCACAGCTCTGCGGTGAGCTGATGAGATGTAGGGTCGTTCGGCCGACAGCCTAGGGACTCTGGTAAACACTCCGTCATACACACGTTGCCGAGGTTGTGGGCCACCTCGCACGCCTTACTTGATTATCAATAAAAACAGTGGTGCTGGTTGTTAAGGTATTTATTACCCCGTTATGTACACTCAACTATACAGAAGACACGTGGCCTGAATGGCCCGGAACTACAAGCGACCACGTGGTCTTATCATGTGAAGCTCGAAATGCACTTTTGATTCCCGATAAATAATAACGTCGCTCTCCCCTCGGCGCTATGCAAGTTAAGTAAGGAAAGAGATGATGATAATGATTTATAATGTTATGGATGCGACTGGATACTGTTCGACAGATGATGTCCTTGCTAGGGCTTCTGCGGAGTGGGGAGAGCGTAACGTCCGAGCTCGTCCAAGTCCTGGCTAATACTGCCGGAAATGTGCGTCGGCTTCCGCCGCCTAGACGCCGCCGACGCCATGCGGTGGTACAGTGAAACATAATATACACTAAAAGATGATTATGGGATGAAAAATGATATGAACTAAATTAACACAACAAAACATAATTACAATTACACAAATACATAATAAAAATGATAATACTTATTCTAAATGTTTTCATTGCACCAGCCACAGCATTGCCATATGTAGAATGTCACATGTCTCTGGCTGTGGCTGGGCAAATTGTCTCCTGATGACAAAACAAATTATAAATGAATTACACACTGACATTATTTACAAATACACTGACGAAATAAACTGAATAAATAAAAAAAAACACTAATGCACTCGTGCCCACAAGCCTGTCGGTGTGGTGCGTCTGGTGTGGGCATACTGCGGCAGTCAGTGGGCAAAAGGACTCCTGAACGTGCGGTTCACGTCAATATTATGGATGCTTTAAAAAGTAAATTGTGCATTAAAATATTTTTAATATCTGATTTCATTTAGGTTTATTTTAGTTGTAAGAATGATATTCATAGCAACATTCTGCTAGAGTTGTAATTGTTTGTGTTAATCAAAATTATAAATCCACATAATATAAAATTCTACATGGGATGGGCATCAAAAATTCACCCTTTTTCCTCGTTCCTCAGATAAGACTTCTATCAAAATGTTTCCTAATCAAACTCATAGTCTGAAAAAATTTAATGTCCCAGAATATATTAGTTGTTGATAAAATAGTAGAAGGTCATAAACAAACTAGGTATTCCTCAAGGTAAAACTTCATTTAACAGGATGAAGACAGTATTGGACTTCTGGTTTCTTAAACACAGTGTTGTGATTTTCATAACAGATAAATAACGTTTGTTTTAAGAGTTCAGGTGTTTTATTATTTGTATTGTATTGTGCTGATACAGAATGTCAAAGTGTTACAGACAATATATTGTGGAGGAAGCAGCATCAAGGTGGCCACTTTGCTGGTACTTCTACCTAAATACATGAGCAAATGATAGCCTTCACAGCACCTGAGAGAGGAGAAAGGTGCGCTGCAACAGTGAACCAGGTATGCATCACCTCCTGACCTGAAAAGTTTTGAGGCCTAAGAAATCTCACTTCCAGTTTGTAATGAAAATCAGGAAACTACTGACAAGAAATATTAAAATGTCTTAAGTCCAGTTTTTAGCTGTTTTGACATAAATACATGCATGAGTTCTTTATAGGTGATGGTTTTGTAGCCTGTTCACGGTAAAGTGAGCACTTTTGAGGCGCTAGTTACTTTTTCCTTTAAGCCATCTTTAATCCTTAAACCACCTTTTTAAATAAATATTGCCATGTAAGTAAAAAACAAAGCGTGTAATTCCGCCGCAATCAAAAGTTAACGACTAAGGCTAAAATAAAATATATTTATTGACTATTATTCCAAATGGGAGGACTTTCAAAAGTGCTCACTTTACCATGAATAGTCTATAACAGGATGTATGTCCATCATATTCTTGATTACATATCAAAGTTGCAGTTTTGCATGTAGTATTAAAAGGACTCTGATCCAGCTCTTAACGTCATTTGACACTTAATTGGAATAGAGATAGTGAAAAGTAGAAACTATAACATAGATTTTCCCATGCAAAGCCTACAGATAAAAACAATAATGAAAGTATCTTATCGACGAATATAATAAATCATTAATGTTTCAAAGGGAAACCATTAAAAAAAAACAAAACAAAGAAGTTCCTGCGTGGAAAGTTTGAAAAAAGTGTAGGTAAGTGTCAAAGTGTGGAAAAACACATCCATTCACAGTTTCACACCTTTTAGTGTAGGTAAGTGTCAAAGTGTGGAAAACTCATGCTGCTGATGTTGTAAAATAAACTATGTGATAAAGAACAAAAGTTGTAATAATATTTTAATGTAATGCAAGTATTAGTCTTTTTTCAGTTACAGACGAAGTAGTAATATTATTGACAAATTGTAAGCAAAAATAATTTTTTATATCAGTGATACATGCAAATAATAACTTACTAATTCTTTGATACTATACACAAATTCAGTATCATTGAAATGTTAACGGGGTTTAAGTCCATGGACTTACTTACGTCATTTTACCATTTCATGATTCAGTTGTGGAATTAATGTATTATATTTGTGCAGCTTTTTTGTGAGATAATCCATATTTTTTAGAGTGTAACTTTGAAAGATAGTGATTTAGATAGCATTTTATATTTGTCTTAAAATTTTCAAGATTGTAACCAGGNTAGAGTGTAACTTTGAAAGATAGTGATTTAGATAGCATTTTATATTTGTCTTAAAATTTTCAAGATTGTAACCAGGAAAGAGATTATGTTGTAAACAAAAGATTTATGTTGTAAAAAATTAATGAGAGCGAAGAAAGTGTTTAAATGGTTGAATAGGCAATTAAGGAAACATGGAGTGGGGAGCTTAGTTGAAAGGACTTGTTGTTTTAATGGTCTGAAACAAAGATGAGAGCCATTGGAATAGTCTGTCAGTGCTGATAAGTAGTGCATGTTCTAGAGAGGTGGTTTTACAACAATAAGAAGGAACAGGAAACATTCAATGGGCAGGAATGTACCTGCAACCAGCTCGGTGGCTAAAAGCTGAAGCAGCAGTAAACCCTTGCAGGTCAGACAAGAAGAAGCAAAATGGGCTGTTGTGGGGAGATGAGCCGTAGTTCCACCCAGTGCTGGGTTAATACTCTAGTGCAGGAGAAGCGAGTCATATTGAAGGGTGGGCTGTGGATGTAGCTGCTCCTTTCCTGGTGTACATGATGATGTCCAGATAGAAGTCTCAGAGTGGCTGTTATTACCTGGGAAGCTACCTGGTTGGGTTCCCCAATAGGCCTGGGATGGCATATCCTGGTAAATTTGGAGGTGCACAATCATTTCCCTCAAGCAGACATAGGCAGCAACTAAACCAATGATTGTGCTGATGAGTATTGCCAGATCTTTACTTAAGCACGAGGGCCATCTTAACTGAATCTGAGGGTTCAACAACCCATTTGTCATTGCTAGGCAATTTTTCCATTTTTTTTTTGTTGCAGTCATATTACACTAAACGCTGTTCACGATAAAGTGAGTACTTTTGAAATCAACCATAGAAAAAAGTTGCTTCTCCTACCTGCATATATTTTCAATTGTGCACAGATTGATAGGTGCCCAGTAAATTGGGTAACGATGGAAGGAAAGTAGTTTCATGTCTTGATGTCAAATTAAAAATGTTAGCAAACCATTTGTGACAACTTAGATTATTTCTTTAGATTTCTGTTTTTTTTNTCTTGATGTCAAATTAAAAATGTTAGCAAACCATTTGTGACAACTTAGATTATTTCTTTAGATTTCTGTTTTTTTTAATGCACCAAAGTGTAAAAATGAGCAGATTTGTAAAATATTTACTCTTCTGATAATTGCACAGTTTCNTTTTTTTTTAATGCACCAAAGTGTAAAAATGAGCAGATTTGTAAAATATTTACTCTTCTGATAATTGCACAGTTTCACTTGACCGACGCATGAATAAAGTGATGAGGCTTATGGCAATGTTAATATTACATAAGGCGGAAGTATACGCAATGTGCATACAAGTAGATCTTAAGCAGGGCTTTCAAAAATGCTAATTTTACCGTGAACAGCCGATAGTAGCGACCTATTTTGTGTGTTAGCTACGAGCGATATTGGTATGCTGATTGTATGAATAGACTCAAAAATGGAGTTGACAGCATTTCCATGTTCACATTTTCCCATAAAAGATAAGTAGCCTTGTGTGCCAATACTCAAAACTATTGTAATTTAATTCCAATAGCAGCAGTACATAAATATGTAAAAATACTGCTTTTTTTTACAGTATTTTTGGGCATCAAAACAACATCCTATTTGNAGTATAACGTGAGCCACAAACTTCCCCAAAAAAATTAACGGAATAAAATGTGTATATCAAAATGTTAAACAGGAAAGAAATAAATATTTTGCTTGTGGGAACTCATAAACACAAATATGTTACAGATTGTTTGTAACAATTCATTACAGTAATGCGTAGTCTTAAATGAATTTGATCAACCCTAAATTTTATTTGCTTGGAAATGCTTACCACTTATTAAACCAGTTCACCAGTGAACTAATGTGTCAAGATTGAGAAAATTATCTTAACATTGATTTTCATGCCTTTTAAAGTGTTTATTCAAAAATGTATGCAATTCCAAGGTGCAAACCGACTCAAAACTCTAATCCATAAATAGTTACTTTAAGTTAAGTGCCTGTAATGTTGCAGTCTAACTGCAGTTCAAATTTTTAATTAGAATGTAAATTTAAAAAATATTTTTATGTTCACTGCATACAATAAATTGCATTTATATGTCACAAATACTTCTAATCCTGGTGTTTTTCTTTTGTGAAGTTTTTAGAACTTGTGAAACTTTCATAACTACAATGAAAAACTGGTAAATTATCATGGTTTAAGGTACTGCACAATTTGTAGCTCACTTAACTCAAAGCAATAAAACACTTGTATTGTCCAATTTCAAAACCAAAAACATTGCAGATTCCGTCTGCCTGCAGCTATTTTGTGCATTTGAGGCCTTGAAACGTGTGAGCTCTAAGGCTGGCTCTCGCACATCCACCACTTGCCTCATCATCTCTACACACAAGATGCCCAACCAGCGTTCAGTCTTCTTTCCATCTGCTACACGCCTGAACGTGATTTTTAGAGGTAACCCTCTGTTTTTATGGTGCACTAATAAAGACCAAACATGATGCAAGTCTAGAGACAACTCTGAAGGACCTGTATCAAATATTTAGCAGCTAAAAATGATTCTAAAAACTCCTNATGATGCAAGTCTAGAGACAACTCTGAAGGACCTGTATCAAATATTTAGCAGCTAAAAATGATTCTAAAAACTCCTGTTTTAGCAATTTTCATGCCCAAATAAATAATCTTTGGAGTTGAAATAAGAAGGTTAAACTTGTCTTTGTGCACAAAACGTTTCCTAAAAACCTCCCTAGTAAAAAAAAAAAAATTTTTAATGTAATGGTATTGATGAAGGTTTCTGCTAGGAACGTTATTGTTCTCATTGTAAGTATAAAGTATACATAATTAGTTCATCTATAACACTCATGAAAACAATATGACACATTTATAAAGTAGTATTATACTTTTTATATTCCATACGCTACACCCGTGTTTCAAAAATGAAATGTAATAGCCAATAGGCCAGAAAAATTTAATAAAATAAATCCAATGAAAAAAAAAAACACACAAAGATTGTTACCTTAATTCCACATGAAAAGAAAGGTCTATGTATATTGTATGCATTAGCAGCAACTTGTGTGCATGGTGTGCATATGTACGTATGCATANGTAACTTGTGTGCATGGTGTGCATATGTACGTATGCATACACATGCACATATATGGATATATACACACGAGGAGCATAAATTTCCCAAAGGGTATCCATTAAAAAATATTTTAATGAAATTATTTTGCCAAGAAATTACAGTATATTCTGTACCATATAAGAAGGCCACTTTTTGACAGCTCGGCGAAAGTAGCGCCACTGTTTACATCTGACTACGTATCCTTCCGCCATCAGCTGGTCCATCATGTTGGGGCTGAATTTTTGTATCAACACGCTGTCAGCTAATCGACTTCTCATTGTACTGTAATGCTAAACAAATTTTAANAAGTATAAAGTATACATAATTAGTTCATCTATAACACTCATGAAAACAATATGACACATTTATAAAGTAGTATTATACTTTTTATATTCCATACGCTACACCCGTGTTTCAAAAATGAAATGTAATAGCCAATAGGCCAGAAAAATTTAATAAAATAAATCCAATGAAAAAAAAAAACACACAAAGATTGTTACCTTAATTCCACATGAAAAGAAAGGTCTATGTATATTGTATGCATTAGCAGCAACTTGTGTGCATGGTGTGCATATGTACGTATGCATACACATGCACATATATGCATATATACACACGAGGAGCATAAATTTCCCAAAGGGTATCCATTAAAAAATATTTTAATGAAATTATTTTGCCAAGAAATTACCATAACTAGTGTAATGTAATATGTTTTTCCACCCTCTGCAAAAATGTAAGTTTGTGAATATTTTATCATCTACTGAATTTTCAATTTTATCTCAATTTTTTAACTTTATCGAACTGATTTTAGTGACAATATTAGCCTGTTCCTAGGTTTTCTTAATATTTGACTAGTGGAACTACCTGACATTGCCTGGGTATAAGAGGGCAGTGAAAGATACACGACCCATTTTAAGGCCTTACGTTACCTTAGAAATGAAGATAAACATAAAACATATTGCGCAATCATTTTTGTGTGATTTAAATGAAATGCAAAAGAAACCAATAACTGAAATGAGCAGTGCAAGTTAATGAAATACAATATTTTGTCCTCGCGTGCTGCATAAGTACGTCACTTGTAATATTTGGCCAGTTGTGGTGGATGCGTGGCACAGGAACGATGCACATTGCGTTCGTACCTTGTGTCATTCCCTGCATACTCTCTGCGCTGAGAGGTTCTATTGGGTGGCTCTGTTGACTGCGTCAGTCAGGAAAATTGAACGTAGGGCAGGAATACAACGTTTGAACAGCGGCAACTAGTCATTTTTCTTCATGCAAAGAAGAAATCTCAACGANAACGTAGGGCAGGAATACAACGTTTGAACAGCGGCAACTAGTCATTTTTCTTCATGCAAAGAAGAAATCTCAACGAGAAATTGCGGAGCACTTAAATCTGCCGAGGTGCACTGTTGGAGACATCATAAGAAGGTTTCAAAAGGAAGACAGAATAGATTCAGTACCTCAAAAACGACAGCCAAAGAAACTAAGCNAGACATCATAAGAAGGTTTCAAAAGGAAGACAGAATAGATTCAGTACCTCAAAAACGACAGCCAAAGAAACTAAGCAAGAGAGAAGAACGTCTAGTAATCAGGAAAATAAAGAAAGGTCCGAACATTAGTGCTTGCAAACTTACCACGGAGGTACTCAATGAATGAATGTGGGAAGAACGTCCATCCAGAATCCATACGAGTTATCAGAAGAGCAGGATATAATAGCAGGGTATCTAGAAAGAAGCCTTTCATTAATGAGACAAATAGAAGTAACGACTTACGTTCGCAAAAGACCACGCTGACAAAGATGAAAATTGGTGGAATGATGTTATTCTTGCTGATGAGACAAAATTGAATGTGTTTGGTTAAAATGGCAGGCATAAGAGTGCTGATAATCTGAGCATTAGGAACACGTTTAATTTCTACCAAGAAAATGATGCAAAACACAAGTCGTACATCCTCAAGAGCTGGCTTTTGTATAACTGTCCCAAAGTCATTAACACACCTCCTCAATCACCCGACCTGAATTCCATAGAAATCTGTGGGATGAACTCAAAAGAAGGCTGAGGACTACTACAATTAGGTGCACACCTAAGAATTAGANGGCTGAGGACTACTACAATTAGGTGCACACCTAAGAATTAGAGAAAAGGTTCAAGGAAGAATGGAGTAAGATTGGCTCCGAATGTACCAGAAAAATAATTGCTAATATGCCTTAATGCCTGTGAGAAGTAATGAAATAGAATGGCCATGCTACCAGGTACTAAAAGACTGTGTTTAGTTTGCAAATAGGATTATGTTTGTGTTTGAATGATGATGGCCAAATATTAAAGTGNGGTACTAAAAGACTGTGTTTAGTTTGCAAATAGGATTATGTTTGTGTTTGAATGATGATGGCCAAATATTAAAGTGGCTTACTTATGCAGCATAGGATGACAAAATCATTTTGTTTGTTAAGTTGCATTGCTCATTTCCGTTATTGGCTACCGCTACATTTCATTTAAAGCACACAAGAATGATTNTGTTTGTTAAGTTGCATTGCTCATTTCCGTTATTGGCTACCGCTACATTTCATTTAAAGCACACAAGAATGATTGTACAATGTAATTGATGTTTATCTTCAGTTCTAATGTAATAAGGCCATGAAATTGCGATAATCGTAGGTGGCCGAATATTAATGTGAGGCACTGTATGTATATTTATGTTCGTCAATAAAGTTACTGTTATAAAATGAGTGACCAACTCAAACAACAACAAAAATGGTGAGAAAATATGAATTTAGTCTACCAGTGCCTAATAAATTTTTCTACGCTGCATTCAGTAAATAAATACAAAAGGAGGAGTGACAGTAACCTACTTCTGATTGCAATTGTATTGCACAAAAATTTCTATTTCTCATAGGCATGCCTACAGGATGGGCCAGGTGAGGGCCATGGCCCACCCTAATGTAGCCCTTCAAAATGAAAATTTTGACAATACGTTTGGTATCATCAGAGTAGTGAAACTAATCTCAGAAACAGTGTGGGCGAATTGTAGTCAGAAAGCCAAGGACAATAAAGTTACTGCTCTTTATATTCTCTCTTCACTTCTCCCCGATTGAGAATACCCACCATCCGATAGTCACTGTGCTGTTCATACCAGCAGGAGTGCTAGATGAATTGACGTAGTTCAAATGTGATGCTCTAAGACAGCATGGTCAGATGCAGGCTGACAGTGACTTATGTTATAAAGCATTGATTTCCCAATCATCTGCACTTATGTCTTTGTTTTCAGTGGAATGTGAATAGCCAGGCTGTTTGTGTGTTAAGTTTACCTACTTTTTTTGTAGTCTCAAAAATAGTATCTGTGTTTCTTTTGCTGTATTTGTTTACTCCAGTGATGGATCTGTAAATGCATTGCACAAATGTCCTTGAATATGCCTATCGCCAGTACTACCAAGCAATTAGTGAAACAATCATATTTCATCTCCTAACTAGGGGCCATGGTAGCTGAGCAGTTAGCCTGCTCTCCTACCACCAAGGTGAACCAGGTTCAATCCCCGGCCAGATCACACCCGGATTTTTGCACGTGGGTATCGTGATGGACGATGCCGCTGGTCGACTGGTTTTCAGTTTTCCGTTTCTTCCGTTTCCCGTTTACCCCGCCTTTTCATTCTGGTGCTGTTCCATAATCACCTCAATCACCCTCATCGGCTCTCAATACCTCGCTGTTAAGAGCTGCTCAAATCTCTTTACTCACTCAGTCATCTCCAAACTCAAATTTAAGGATTTTACTAGAATATGTTACAGGGTTCTAAGCAATAGTGATAACATCACACCAGTTTGAATATTCATGAACAGCAAATGTATTCCATCATATTAAGTATATCACAAGCATTAAGTTGATTAATTCTGTAAACATATTCTGTTTATTAACCTATACAACCTACAAAATGATTTTTTTTGAAAACATAATTTGACTTTTATGTGAAATGTTTACAGTTTCATCTTAACCTAACGTACGTATCAGTGTTATAATGTACACATAATATAATCTAACCTAATTTTCAAAATTTTATTGTATGTTGCACGTGTTCAATATTTCAGTGCTTCGAGAAGATACCTGAAGCTGATAAGGAGATAATTACTAGAGGACTTTAAGAAAATAGAGAACAAGAATGAACAAGNTCGAGAAGATACCTGAAGCTGATAAGGAGATAATTACTAGAGGACTTTAAGAAAATAGAGAACAAGAATGAACAAGCTGCACATCTCAACGGTTTGATTACTCTCCACGTGATTGCTCTGAGGCAACCACTGACTTCTAATAATAATGACAGGAAAGAGCTTGCACATACAATGTTCGTCTTGCAGGTAAAGAGATGGTAATTTTTTACTTTAGGGGCTTTTCTGAAAATAAGAAAAAAAACTCCAGAAAGTGGTATATTTCGACTCTNTCGAGAAGATACCTGAAGCTGATAAGGAGATAATTACTAGAGGACTTTAAGAAAATAGAGAACAAGAATGAACAAGAATGAACAAGCTGCACATCTCAACGGTTTGATTACTCTCCACGTGATTGCTCTGAGGCGACCACTGACTTCTAATAATAATGACAGGAAAGACCATGCAGCAGCTTACACATACAATGTTCGTCTTGCAGGTAAAGAGATTCCTATTTGCCACAAGGATTTTGTCAGTATTCACACCATTAGTAAACATAGAGTCGCTAGACTGTAGCAGGGCCTCATTGAATGTCATATCAACTCATTTCAAGCTAGAAAATCACATTGTTCTTTATGTGATAACCCAGACTAGAGATATCTCCCTGCATATTTAACACTAGCTAAGATGCATGAGCTGTTTCTTCAAGAATATCCCATCAATGTTTATTATAAAGCCTATTGGTAGGATTTTAAGACCTTTACTATTCATTTTGGTTTCCCTCTTTGATTATATATACCTAGATGGCCGATACCATTTTTTGTTTTGAAGCTTGCATCAGAAACAGCTGATGAGAGACATGGTGGTAACGTTAGGGGATGCTAGTTGTATATGCGTGAAAGTGTTTTGCCTCAGTGAAAAATGGCAAATTCATGCTTTGCATATGCAATGGTGTTAAAGTGTAGAAAATTGCATTCATTTGAACTATAACATGATAATAGTAGTTTCAGTTCTCCTAAATAGAAATTTATTAAAAGCAGCCCCTTATTGAATTGTGTACTATGAAAAGGCCCTTTGTGTTAGCCAAGACAAAAAAGAACAAACCAAAATGTAAATGAGTGGTTAACACGAATACATTTAATTCAGAAACTGATAGCCGAAGGCCTATATGTCTATTAAGTGAACACAAAAATTTACAACTGTGGCACTATCGGCACTGAACAGACATTAGAGTTAAGCTGTCGATTTAGTCTTTAAGAAATAACATCCGCAACTTGCTGGTTTATGCAGATGCGACTTATAAGTATGTACTTATGTAAATGTAACGTTGCAAATATATTTCACAAATTATTCACTCGTACATACTACATTTTGTGTAAATGAGTCGTTGTTTAAAATTCATGGTGAACTATTTACACTTGAAATCGCAACTTCCGAAACATTGTATGAAATGGCTTGACTCCACCATGATGCCCCTAGTCAACTGTTTGAGATGTCTGCCTCAAAAGAAAACACAGCATCAATAGCCAATGAGCACTCTATAAATATATATCCTCGAATGTTTTCCTAGATCTGATGCATGTAATTTTTGTTATTCTACGTAACAAAAAATGAAAGCAGCTGACACACAGGAAAAAAAGTCGTAGGCTAGAGGTAGTGAAAACCCTACGTCTAAAGAAAGCAGATGCTTACAGTGTTACAAAGAGGAAATACACATTAAGAGCAAAGCAAGGAAGTATACTATTCTTGTAATTCAACTACATGCAGAACTTACCTCTCCCTCACATAAATAGTAACATTGTATTTTATAGTCTGCAACTATGTTACAATATCTTTGGAATACACACGCAACCGTGGTGATGATTCAGCCACAATGTATCGTTACTGTGAACATGAGGGTAAAAGAAGTAACATCTATGCTTCTAGATTGCATAAACCTTTTTAGAGTGGAGGAAATAAAAGAACTAGTATTAATGGAAGATGGGTATCTGGGACAAACCAAAAATAGGACGATGATACATTTTATATACAGCCTAGTCCATGTGTGGAAACTGTATGACAATGTAACTTACATTTTCCCAGTAAGAGGTTACACGTGAATGCCAAACGATTAAGATTTTTCTTTAATCAGCCAAAGGAAAGAGATTACAATATCTGCAGAGTTACCAGTGGATTGGGATAATGTAATTCGTACTGCGAGGAAGCATCCAACTCATTCTCCCCCCCCCCCTATTATCCATTTAATGAGATATGATCCATAACCTTACAATTCTGAATGCCATGTTGAAGTATTCCGGTTAGTGAATGTGTAAATTGATGTACATAAATATATTATCCAGTTGTATGTATCTGTTTGTCTTTCATTTCAAATAACTCCCTTTTGTCAGCAAACAAAACAATATTCAACAAAGTGGATAAGTCCAAAATAATAAATATAATTTTTGGAAAAGAAAACAATATTTCCTATTGCAGTTGATAGCTAAAACAGTTTGGATATACACCAATGTGTAAACAAATTCTTGCAATATTAATGCTTACAATCAACATAAGGGACAGTTTTTTCGTTTCCTGAAAAAGTTACTTTTTGGACTAATCCCATTTTTGTTATCAACCACTGAATTAGTGAAACAATCATATTTGATTTCCTAACTAGAATTTAATATTTTTATGAGAATATGTTAGAGGGGTCTGAGCAATAATAATAACATCATATCAGTTTGAATATTCGTGAACAGCACAGCAAATGTATTCCAACACATTAGGTATATATCACAGACATTAAGTTCAATAATATTTGCAATAGAAGGGGCCAGTGAATTATGGGCCCTACAAAAAAACACATTTTCCAAAAGACTTTTACCAGGGTTAGCTGTCATGACCTGCTAACTGCAACAATACAAAAGGACACCTACACTTAACTTTCTTGACACTGAGTCACCTGCTTAACAAACAAATTCTTGTTGTTCAGATGCTAATGAGTATTTTCGACTTTATTAGAAGTTGAATAATAGATTTTATTAAAAAGTATAATTCTCGTATAAAGCAGCATTTGGAAGCCTGACAAAAGAATAGTACATATTTAAGCAACAAAATAAAAAAAATGGTTTGATCAAATTACTAGGGACTACATAATGTTATTATTCTGCAGTTAATTTGCAAGACACTAAAGTCTAAAAAGATGTCAGTTATGGCAAAGGAATTAAGTGACTATGGTCACCATATTCAAATTTATTAGATATTTTTCTGACAACCAAAACAGAGAAGTTGTAACATTTGTGGGTCTTGGTGATTACCTGTCACAGATACACAAACAATTTTCACCACACTGAACAGAGTGATGGAAGAATCGAAACTGAGCTGGAAATGTGTGCTATCTGCATGTTCTAATGGTGCCTCAGCAATGACAGGTCAGATTAGTGGTGTTCAATCCAAATGCAAAGATATTAATAACAAAATACTCTACAGGCAGTCTTCTACTTTCATACATAATGAGTTCCTGAAAAATGTGTGAAAGTTGAATCATATATACGCATGTAATAAGAGGGGTTCCATTCCAAAGTTACAAGAAAATCTTAAAAAAAATTAATTTTGGTAGAAAGATAATATATTTAATTAATAAATATGTTATTTTTATCAAGTATTTCATTAAAAATAACGAATAAATATACATGTGCAATACTTTCTTGCCTGAAATGTTGATTTTCAACACCTTTATAAGTATTTGATTGTAAGTACTATGTAAATAAATAATTAAATGTACTTTCCTAATTTTACATGGTTTTTACTGCCTACAAAATAAAATGTGAGAGTTTTTCAGAGATTCGTATAATATTTTAACAGAAGCACTCATTTGTGTTTTGCCTATATGACAGCCATATCTAAACATTCTTAACATATGATCCGCGAAGGCTGGAAAACATGGCAGACAGTGTTAGATGGCAACTAACAGTGCTATATCAATATGTTGGTAGGTTGCTAGATGTATGAAAGACCAAATTGGTTGCATGAAAGTTGATTTAGAGGTGATAATATGTCGTGTATGAAAGAGCAAGTTGTACGAATCTCGAATGTATGAAAGTCGAGGACTGCCTGTATTTCATTGTTTTGCTCACTTCTTTAATTAAATACTGTTGGTTAGTGTTTAGTAATATCTGAAAAAAATTTAATTTTTTACTTCTCTGGATTTTTTTGGTTGCTGTACAAGTTAATAGAAGGCCATTGAATTGTCGAGCAAATCTCAAAGTGTTGAAACAAACCTAAGAACACTAAAATCTCTCGTAAAGAGAGGGACTTGTAGAGCCAAAGTATATGCTGCAGTATGTCAGAATTTCTCAGCTAAAGTGAAAACTGTTACTCAAGTTATCGAAACTACCACCTTCTAATGCTGGATTTACATTGGCACAACAGACGCNGAGGTGATAATATGTCGTGTATGAAAGAGCAAGTTGTACGAATCTCGAATGTATGAAAGTCGAGGACTGCCTGTATTTCATTGTTTTGCTCACTTCTTTAATTAAATACTGTTGGTTAGTGTTCAGCAATATCTGAAAACAATTTAATTTTTTACTTCTCTGGATTTGTTTAGTTGCTGTACAAGTTAATAGAAGGCCATTAAATTGTCGAGCAAATCTCAAAGTGTTAAAACAAACCTAAGAACACTAAAATCTCTCGTAAAGAGAGGGACTTGTAGAGCCAAAGTATATGCTGCAGTATGTCAGAATTTCTCAGCTAAAGTGAAAACTGTTACTCAAGTTATCGAAACTACCACCTTCTAATGCTGGATTTACATTGGCACGACAGACGCAATGCGATGGAAATAATGCTTCACCCAAACACAGACAAGTATTTTGTGACGTCTATGCGACAGAAATGTTGGGTGCGACAAACTTTCTGAATCGAAATAAATTTCTAATTTTGTCTCATCATGGGCGCGACAATTATCATAAACAAGTGTGTTTTCTTGTTGCAAGAGTGNCAATGCGACAGAAATGTTGGGTGCGACAAACTTTCTGAATCAAAATAAATTTCTAATTTTGTCTCATCATGGGCGCGACAATTATCATAAACAAGTGTGTTTTCTTGTTGCAAGAGTGGTGGCAATGTTCAGTTGGTAACATTTGTAATAACATGTAAAGATAGTAAATACAATTGAGACACTGTTCATTTTGGGAACACAGATGTCGTTAGTAAATAAAATTAAAAACATAGTTGGGCTCTAACCATTTTTTCCAAAACAACAAAACATAAACATTCATGTAGTTGTTTGTGTTGTAAGTTATTCTTCTTCTTTCATTCCTGTAATCACGCAGATGGTCTGTCTTCTACAACATTTTTGTATTTTTAGCCACAAATGATGATAATATTGTTTTTGATGTCGCATCGGGTCGCAGTGTTTTCATTACAACCACAATTTACAGTCGAGTCACGGTTGTCGCGCTTATGTAATTCCAGCATAATAAATGAAAATCAAGTTTGAGTTTATTTTTGTAGGCACTGAGTTAATGCATTCTATTCTACAAATAATTGTTAAAATCAGAAAACTTCTTTAAGATCCCAAATTATATACTTTGATTACCATAAGAGAAATGCACCACTTGTGATCATTATTTCAAGGTATGCGTTCTCGTGATACATATTTCAGTGAAACATAAAATGCAGTCCTGAAAAATTGTGAAGAAGGTGGAGCTGAAAGTTTCTTCCGTCAAATGACTAAAAAGGTATCTCAGTATTTAAATGAAAACAGGCAAAATGAACATTTTCTAGAATGAACAAAGGTGAAATTTGTATAAAAGTATCTAATGTTATTCTGGATATTGTGGTTCAAGGCATTTATCAATAAGGCAATTGCTTAGTTAAGAAACATTTGTGATTGTTCCAGACGTAGGAAATATGTTTAATCTAGATATTAAAGACAAAAAAATTTGCTATTTTATTAATCTATCTCTAGATGAGTTGGAAGAAGAAATAAGATTCCTGAAAGCATATGACAAACGAAACTCTTTCTAAACAATTAAGGATGTTACAAGGGAATAAAGTGGTTAGAAAATAACAATTATTAGGAAATGCATTTACACAATACAAGAAGGCTGCTACATACTAAGTTTAGTATCATTCTGTAACTGAAGCATCCTGTGAACAAATGTTTACCAAATTGGTTCATGTGAAAAGTTTCCTTCGGTCAACAATGAACAATGTTTTGTATACATTTCTGCTTTGATTTTATATCGGTAACCAATGTATTGTATGAATATTTTATAATTTAAGGAATAAGTCTGTAATGGTTACAATTTAGAACAAGTTGTGTGTCTTAAGTTAACTAGCTTTGCAAAATGTTTAAGCATATGATTTACTTTCACTAAAAGTAGTTAAGTTTTTTTTGTCTTTTTGTCTTTTGTTGAATATATATATATATACATACACACATATATATGTATACACACACTTATATATTTATATAAAATTGTACATTCGCAGTGACGAGTGAGTTCATAAACATCATAATGGTTTTAAAGAGCATTGAGTCTAGTTAAGTCAATTCCAGATCTGACTTTATGCTGGAGTGTAAATTATACATCCCAATACAGCAACTTTCTTATAGCAAATTAAGCTTAGGCTCTTTTATTGTGGATATTTTTGGCTCTTGAGCAGCATTTTCTATCCTCAAAAAGGTGTTACTTTTAATCAGTAAGTATGCCTTCATTACTTAGTGTACTATATTTTCAAAACAGAATTTATTTCAATATTTAAAATGGAATTTATGAAGAGTCTTATGCGTATAAATTCAGTGATAGGAACTGTTTACTGTTAGGGATCACAGCTGCGAGTGACAGCCTTGTACAGTTCACTACCAACTCCTCAAAAACCGGTTTTATGTAGAAGCGACAGAGATGGTATGTGAGGAAAAGTATCCATAGATGACACAGTGGCAATGCAGCCAACATTGCACTACCTATGTATTCGTATTGTATACCGATTACTCTTGAATTTTGAAAGTGGCGTGTTTTAAATGTAAATTTTGTTTTTATAGATGTGGTCCATACATGGAATATTCTTGTTATCTTGGAATATTTCATTTATGTAACTTTTTCTAAGTACAGAAATAAATAATCATTTAAACAATTGTACTTAATTTATTCATTTCACTTTTCAAATTTATAAAAATTTGTATTTTCCAATTGATTTTGTTATAAATAATTTGGAAAATGATTGCAAAATGTAGTCTTTGTAAAATATCCTGTTTTGGCACAACTTTCGCATGATTATCACTATTTTAAATTTTCCGGGGGATAAACCTTGAAACTGCCACTTTATAGGTGGCCATCACTGATTACGTAGCTTTGTAGCACACACTAATGATGAAGGCTGCTCATGCCTATGATGGTTTCTCATCACACTATTGGTTCCTTATTGTTAACTCTTCCATTTTCACCTCCCTTCCTTACCCCAGTGTTGATCACCATTTGTTCAAACATATTTCTTAATGCAGTTAAAATACACATTTACTGTAAGCTTAAAGGTATAAAGGCCTTCCACCTGTGCTGCATTCCAGTGTAACATGCAATTCCAATTACATGTAATCCAAATAATAAAACATGTGTGAACATATCATTTTGGATACATTGGGCAAGTCATAGAAGTTGTAGCACAAACAGCAGTTGGGTTTCAGCAGCCCACTTTTTCTTCCTAGAAGTTTATACGTATTGTAAAAATGTTTTGTGGTACAACATATATATAGATATAAAGTTCTTACTATTCAAACCTCAATAATAAAATTAAGATTATTTTCTTTAATTGGGCTTATTAATACCCCTGCTTTTGTGCTGGAATTTTCATATATTTTCAAGATGACACGTGCTGTGCCATACCCTGCACTTGAATCCAGAGCCTCTTATACCAAAAGTTGGTATTCTTTGCCTTGAAGATAAGTAAGTTGACTTTCAAAACAGTATAAAAAATTTGTACTTCAAAATATTAAAATTGTGTTGAATAAAATGATATTGGAATATGGGGATGATGGTACCTGCATGCACTCTCCATGAAGATGGCCAACCACAGGCAGACTGAGGGCATGAAGCACTCGCGGGGAGCAGTTGGATGGCCCTGCACCCATTAGGATCTTGGTGGGGATCCTCAGGGGTGCCAGCAGCTCGGCAGGGGGCCTTACGTAGCACTGCTGCATCGCTGTCGGAGACTGCTGTAAAACACGAAGCGAGGTGTGACAGTCCGTTACCAGTGTTTTCTGATGTACAACTGCCTGCCGCAATCTCAGAAGTTACCAGCCTCTTGAAGCCTGTGCAGAGAATTTGTTAGTGGTGAGATAATGCACACTTATCTCTGAACTCTGACCCTCCCAAAACAAACGTAAAAATGTTTGTATGCTGTTTGGACTGGCATTTAGGTCAGAATGATTATGACTGTATTTTTGAACAAACATCGGGTGTGTTTAAAAAAGCAGTTCATAGCTATTTACATGCTTTCACTTGTATTTAAGATGGGAGGTTATCGACAGTTGAAGACATACAGCATATTTTCACAAATATAAATATTCATTGAAGTCAAGCCAAAGTAAGGTATTTCGCTGTAACTAAATTAAGTGTTGTAAACGTGAAATAACTTATGGATGCACTTGGGAATAAACTTTATGAAACAAACATTTGCCCTGGTAGGTAAAAAAAAATTTTTAATCTCTTTACTAACTCAAATAAACTTCATGAAAAGAAAATGTGACTTGGTGGGATATAATTTTATTTTTTATTCTCCTTTAAAATTGAGTTTCACATACAGTTTTCGTGTTTGTGTAACTCTGTTAGGGCAAAGTTATGATCTGTGTAAAGCCTCCTGGGGCCTATCCAAGTTCGTGACAGATGGAGGTCTTAATAAGAATAAAATGACTAAATTTAATTTCTTAATTTATTTACAACATTATAAAAGTACACATATATATAATAACAACATTAAACTACCTATTTCTATTATAAACACTTAAAATTCCTATCAACGATCGTACTTTGCAGTGCCAATCTTATTATAATCTAAGTCCTTATCACTGCCTTTATACAAGTTACAGTCACTTAATTCTCGCCTATTAGTTACATTTACATGCTCAAACAGTCCACTGCCATACATTAACATCATTCAAAATGTTATGACTCGTGCATCAAGTCCCACTTTCCCACAGTCCAGCTGGTAAGTCTCACACTCTACTCTCTACTCTGCGTCGTCATGTATCGGCATCGCACTAATGACCGTACAAAACTCCAGACTCAAAACATAGAGGTATGCCATGGCTTATACAACTGAGGTGATCTGGCAAGAAGGTTCTTTGCACCTCGAGTCGCCGAGGGGAGGTGGGGGAGGGTGGGCCTGATGACCAGAAAATTCTTGCAATGACTACCCAAATCATTTATGAGTGGGTGGTAGTGTCAGCCCCAATAGCCTTATCATGGCAGTGTTAGTGTTGTCACTGACTGTTTGTAACTCTACCTTCCCTTCTCCGGTGACCTGACCGGTGGTATCATACTGAGAGGGGAATGGTACAAAGGCAAGCGGCCACATGTAACAATACTTTAAATGTAGAATTAAGTGTTCTTACAAGAGAACAAACTTTCTACTTTTTTTTTAGCCATCTGTAAGTGATTATAATCTCTAAATAGTATAAAACAAAGTAACTTAGCCGCGTCCGTCTGTGTATTCACTTAGTACTTCTAAACTACGTGATGGATTTTGATGCAGTTTTCAACATCATTTAGAGAATTTCTTGAGGAAGGTTTTGGTGTATAATTCAATTATTTTTAATGTGAAGATAGTAGAGAAATGTTGAACCGTTTGTAATCAAGTCGTAAAAAACTGCTTTTAGGGCACTTACATGGCTTGTGCTGACTAAACCATAAGAGATACATCAAATTAATGTACTACAGAACTGTAACTCTGAAAAAGGTCTACAGAAAAGTCTGCAATATCATATGTTTATCTTTTAAGGATGACCCACAGTAACCATTTTTGTCTTTCAAAGTATCGCTGTAGAAACTAAATTGTTACCGGGCGAAGCCTGGCCGGTTCACTGGTTAAAAATAGTATGAAGTCAGCTTTTAGCTCAACACTTTCTGTGACTTTTAAAATATATAAATAGAGAACTAGTTATGTGAATAGTATATACAGATTATGTGATTAATATATACAAAATAAACAAGTTTTACAAATACAAATGATTTCTTAACAAAAAATAATCAAGTAAAAATAACTAGTTTCTTAATCTGAAATTAAAATACTGAGATGTTCAGATAACATGTTCTCAAGTAAACCAGACTTGACAGGAAATAATTGAGAAACAGACAAATGTCTGGAACAATGAAATTTAAGTTATTTTTTGTTCTAAATAAGAAGATAGGGTTGTTTTTGTGTTCTGGCAAAGGTTAGAGAAAGTGTGTTTGATTCCATCTGATTGCAATCAAAACAGGTATTCTTAAATTCAGTAAGTGAATTATAAAAAAGTTATGCCAAATAATGGAAACTTTGTTTTTGATGGCTAAATAAGCTAGTGAACAACGCCAGTTGCCAACTCAATATACAGGTGAGTATAAAAGAATACCCCAAATTTGAAGGTCTATAATATCAAAACCAAACAACCTACAACCTTGATTAACCAATCAAATGAATCGTGGAATCTTCAATGTGAACACCGCGAGTGACCCGAACGACATCTATGCAATAATCAAACTTGTTCCACACTCTTGTCAGAATGTCCGGTGTTAAAGTTTGGATGGCGTCCGTAATTCTAGTTTTGAGGTCGTCAATGTTAGCCAACAATGGTGGACGAAACACTTGATCATTTATGTATCCCCCATAGAAAAAAACGCACGGGGTAAGATCTGGGCATCTTGGGGGCCAGTGAAGAAGAGCCTGGTCACCAGCTGCTCCTTGACCAATCCAGTGTTGCGGCAACGTCTCGTTCAAGTATCCGTGAACAGCTAGGTGCCAATGGAGTGGCGCACCATCCTGCTGGAAAATGAAGTCCCCCGCCACCTCTTCTAACTGAGGAAACAACCACTCTGTAAGCATGTACAAATAAGGGATTCCAGTAACAGTGTGCTCGTGGAAAAAGAAAGGGTCGAAAACAGTGTCTTTGGATACAGTGCAAAACACGTTCAATTTGGGGGAAGCGCGCTCGTGTTCCATGGTTTCATGTGAAGGCTGCTGACCCCATATCTGCACATTGTGCCGGTTCACCTTACCATTTGTATGGAACGTCGCTTCATCGCTGAAAGCCATCAAACCATTTTATGAGTTCCATGCAGCCATAGTTGTATACAGACTGTTGATGTGTGCATTACAATGGAGGTGGACAAAGAAAATAATTTAAATGGTAGTGCTTTTGCTACAGTAGAACAACAACCATGTTGCACGAATACGTGGAAAGTGATACATGACTACATATAAGAAGGAAATTCCAGCAAAGGTTCCACCTGTGAATGTGGTAAATCGTGTGACTAGCACCCTGTCCATACATTAGTGTTTCGTTTTATTTCTCTATTGAGTTTGCCAATGTAAATTTGAACTTTTGTATGATGTCAACATTGTGAAGTTATGCAAAAACTGCCTTAAATTATTAGAACAAAAATATAAAATGTACAAAAATATTATGTCCTTTCATTTAAAATAAATTGACAGAAAGAATGTCTTTGGATAATGTTGCTACTTACAACCTCAGTTAGCAAAACTGTTCATGAAACATTTGTACATTGTTGAACACATCTTCTAAAATAAGGGAATACAATGCCTGTTTATGTAGAATAATTCCCCAGTACGTAACAAGTAATTATATAAAGTTTATTCCTTCTAAAATTGATTGATGACTTCACAGGAAAAGCAGAATAGTAGAATAACATTTAGTTTAATGGGCTATATTCTTTTTTCAGGTTGCATTATTGAAACAGCAACAGGTAACATGCAAATGTCGTTATGCATGCAAATAACTGGCAGATATGAAAACCAAGTTGTTTGAAGGCTACCACGCACTAAGCGTGGTACGCTTAGTACATGAACGAACAAGGTAACTACTTCATGGGATTGATAGATATACTGCCAGTTCAAAGATATCGCCATGGGAAATATAACGATCCATGTGAGAGTCGAAGGCATACAACTGTAAGTTACACTATTCCTGATGAGCGAGGGAGCCACAAGAGGGTATGTAAAAGTAATTTTATGATCAATTTTGGTGTGTCCTCCAAAAGTATTGAGACATTAGTAAAAAAGTGTTTTGGTTATAGTACATATTAATTGTATACCCAGAGAACAAAGCCATTACAACGGAACAAAGTCAGAAAAGGAGTGCATAAGTGGCAATCTGAATGTATACAGATTATACACGGCTTTTAAAATACAGCATCCAGACAGTCATGTGACCTATAAATTTTATCGTAATGTTTTCTTGCAAGACTTTCCAAGTGTATGTTTTAGGAAACCTCGTGTTGATACATGCAAAACGTGTGATAGGCTCTTTGCAGAAATAAAAATCAAAGACAAAGTTGATGCGACGACAGCAAAAACACAACTAGAAATACACCACCATAAAAGTGAAAAGGCTTTCTTGATGATGAAAAATGACTTTATCGGCAGCACTTTAACTGGTAGCGAAATCTGAATGATTTCAATGGACTTACAAAAAGTGTTTCAAATCCCCAAGCTAACCGACTCGAACATGTACTATTCTCTGCAGTTAGGATGTTACAACTTCGGGATTCATATTGCTGATACCTCTGATGGGATAATGTGTGTATGGTATGAAGGTCAGTCGTCACGGGAAGGGAATCAGATGGCTTCTTGTCTCCTGTGTACTTTAAATGAATCACAGCTGTTCACATTTACAAAAAAAAGTTATGCATTTGGAGTGACAACTGTAGCGGCCAAATCACAACCAGAATGCTCATATCTTTGTATATTTTTCTAGTTGCTGATGGACATTTTGAAAGTATAGACACAAAATTCTTATGGTGGGGCACAGATTTTCTGCCTCAGACAGGGATTTTGCACTTGTAGAAACACGACGGAAGTGTTAAAAGGTCCAGATGGTAAAGGATGTTGTGAACATAATAAGGAAAGCAAGACCATCTAGACCATTCCGTGTGCTGAATATGGAGGGAAAGTTTCTTGACTTCGACAAACCTGCAAGAAAAACCACAAATACTTCTAAACTAAAGATATCCAAGGCAGCATGGTTACGCATAACGAAAGACAGTCCTGGGATTATGAAGCATTAAACAAACTTTGGTGGCATTGAAGGCTGAGAAACCTGCTGTGTTTTGAATAGATGTGTTACAGTTGAAGACATAGTATCCAATGGTTTTGAACATAAGTGCCTCTGTGTGTGTGGTAAGGTGTGAAGTATCAATGGCAAAAGTTATGTTTTGTTACTTACAGCAATAGGGTTTTGCCTACTTACAAACTGTAATGTAATGAGAAACATTTTTGCATTCAAATACATATGGTTAGTGTTTTTATTATTTGGAGAGTATTATTTTTTTTTTAACCTTAATCAATTATAAACATGGTGTTTCATATTCTGACAAAAATGTCAATTTTGTACAGAATACGAAAGAAGCAAGGATCAAAGGGTGCATTATTTTCAACAATAAAGAGCATTATTGAGGCATTTAGCTCATTTAGATTATATTATAACACCTTTTGCAGGAAACGTAATGTGGCAGTTAGCTCTTTTCCTATGTTTTAAACTTTAATCTATTGTTTTCATTTAGTGTTTTCAACTATCTCACACTGTACACTTATCACGTTTATGGGTATCCTATGTCACCAATATATTCAAAGGAAAAAATCACAAAATGCAGAAGACAATCTATTGTTGGTCATTAGTCTTAGCACATTTTAAATTAAGGAACATAGCACCTTTGGCAAGCCTGTTATTGTGGTACTTAGCTCTTTTCCCGTTTAACATACTGTATTTTGTAAATATTTATTTCTCAAGTATGTAAGTAAGTCTATCACATTGTAAACATATTAGGTATATGTATGCATCAGCTAAGACGAAATATAAAATTAATTTAAGGGAATAGTACATACATGGTTACAATAAACAGTTGTTACTGAATATCTTAAAAACAACTTTTTGGCACTTACCTCACTTAGAATTTCCATTGTACAATTAGGATCAAAATTATCTGTTTATTTCCTTTATAATCAAAGGAAAATTCATACCAATCTATTACATGTTAAATTACATTGACAGCAATATCTGAATTTGTGTTTGGATTTAAATGTGAATGAAGATATTTCTATTAAGGCTCGGCATCACAGTGGGATTACATAGGTGAAAAAGGCACAAGTTGCCTGTCTTCTAGTTGACAATGGAACACCGTGATTAAATTAAAAAAATTTCCTGCAGAGTATAAAGACAAGAAATTTCCTTCTACAGTATAATTTTGCTTGTAGGTTTGTTTTAAAAGTTAATAACAAATATTGACTTTCATAATTTTTCAAATACATTTAATGTTATTTTTTTTTAAATATAAAGGATTGCATTTAAAAGAGACAGCCTTTTTTATAAGATTTATCTCATTATTTTCGCTCAATAAGACTGACAAATTTGATATTTTAGTTTCATGCTTTTACACAAGTGGTCACCCTTGTGGTGACACTACCCTCCCCCTCTCATAACCATGTACCCCTCCCTTGCAGGTAATCAGAATGTCCACACTCCTCTTTGGCAATTGAGGAATGCTGGTGGAGGGAAAGAGGACAGAGGTTGTCACTTGCCACTGGACGCTGTTTGGGAAGGGAGGAGGTATTGGAGGTAGGAGGTTATTTACCTGATTCAAGAAGGGAATAGTTATGTGAAGATGAGAAATATTGGCGTGAACACAGCATACAACACCACACGAACAAGCATCAGCTACTGCTGATAGCGAAATTAGTGTTTGTATTACTATTTTTAACTATCTGGAATTGTGGTATCAAGAGACGATCGTTCCACCTATCTAAGCCCCTTATAATATAACTGAAAAACACATCAACTTGTGCCCATGTCATTACAGGGAGACCTGTCACACAACTGCATTGCGCGCTCCCAAACGTCTTACGTTTTCGAAACTTTTCAGCAATTCTGTTTACACATTAATAGCAATATCAAAATATTGGTTTGTCCAAGTAAATTATAATGAAAAATACAAGAAGGAAAATATAAAGTGGGAGAATTTTATAATTCTTTTTCTTGAGGCCCACAGACAAAATAGAATCCAAAATTTTTAACTATTTGCTACCAAAACTGCAGAAAAAATAATTTTACTCATATCCGCAGTCATTTTACACACAATAAATTGGTATATATCTGTGACAATCAGTACCAAGAAGGTTGTTTTAATTTGTTAAGGCTACACAAATTATCGATCCTTAAAAGTAATGTTAAAAGAAGCCTTAAACTACAAACAAGTTACATCAAATAAAACAAATGAGCACAAATGTTCATGGGGAAATCAATTACTCAGTAATGAATGAATACATACTGATACAGTTACAAAATAAGTAAATAAAATATTGAAATAAAAGACATTGGCTAAACATTTTGCAAAACTTAAAAAAAATTAAAAAAGTATTAAAAAATATACAGGTTAGTAAACCTTATATTTAAAACATCTGTTTCTCTTCAGGTTAATAAGTAGGGCACAAAGGGGACTTAACCATATTTTTAATGAGCTCAACATCCACACATGAGTGAGGAAGAATATGACTGGGAGAAAAATATAACTAGATAGAGATTTTTGGACATTCGCAATTGCGATGCAGATGCCTGTCATAGAAAAACAGGACTGAGCAAGAAAAAATACTTAAATAAGACGAGTAACCGATGGATGAGAAAATAAATATATGTATACAACACTAGGAAATTCCAAGAGGGAATAGAGTCAAAAAACAGAACAGCAACTACAAAAAATATATTCTTAAGTCCATTTATTATATGTGATGAACAAAGACAAGAGTATGGATGGGCCTACTAGAATTCAATGATAGAGTGGGGAATGGTTTGAAGAAAGATGGCAAGTGTTGAATTCCTCAAAATTTGGGGCTGTATGCAAACTCAAGCCACATACAGGACATGAAATTTTAGTAAAACAATAGTTGTATGGAAAAAGCCTGCAACCGCAAGAAACAATTTATGAATGAATAAAAAAATAACTGCATTGCATGAACTAGAAAAAAACAGAAAATTTCACTTTCCTGTTGTGTGGGCTTTCCACTGACAAATATTTGACTTATTTGGGAACCTCTCCCAATGGCCCCATTGGTAGTGATGGGGTCGTTGAGGTAAAATGTCCATATTCAAAGTGTTAAAGCAAATAAAATATGGAATTGTCATTAACAAAATTAATAATATGTCAGATCCAGATGTAGCTATACATCATAGAAAGAGTATTGTCTTATTGTTATATGGATCAATAAAGGTCTCTACACAAGGAAAGTAGAAAAATATCACAAGTTCTGTTTGAGAAATATGGTAGGTCAACTAAAAAATTTCTTTTTACATTGCATGCTGCCAGAGTTGGTCAATCCGAGAGACACCATTTGGTCACACATTAATTTATGCTACCTGCTGAATGATATTGGCATGAACCAATTTGTGCCAAATAGGTGTAGAATATTCTAGAAATCAAGTTGGCCACAAGGGGGACTGGGCACTGATGCCTGTATACAGCACGGGTCATAAATATGTACAACGTGTCCGTGATCATGGACACGGTGACTGAACGAGTTAAGGATTTTCAAATGTGTGTGGTAGCATTTCTGTACATATGTGTGTTGCAAGGTGTAAGAATAGCAATATACATATATTGCAAAGTATTACTAAGAACTGTTCATGTTTAACAAATTACAGCGTTTCTGAAATTTATTCACAATGAATAAATTATTTTCTCAAGCCTTTTTAAAAAAATTTTTGTAATTATATTTGTTTCTTGTAAAATAAGTTTTACTTTTCCAATTGTGGAATTTAAAACAAAGATAATGTATTGTCTCCTTTTTAAACATAAATTTTCAATCATTTAGCTGATTTCTTTGAATATTTTTCCATATAACAAAACACAAGAAAATTCCAAACAAATGCTAAACATCTACGATATTTCACGTGGAGTAAGGTGAAGCAAACTTGATGTAAACCATTTAAAGAGGAACATAAAAGGGCATCAGCTACTTTCCGCATGTGTCTTTTTGTAGACGTAGTTGTAGTTGCCTAGTTTCGTGTAGGATATAAGGAGACTAGCGCTAACTGAAGCTAGCTGCCCTATCCAAGGAGCACGCCTGCCTTTCCTTGCAAAACTGGAGAGTGAATGAGGTGAGATGGAGACGGAGCAGCAGCGGAATGAAGATGGTGGAGCTAACATGAATGCCCCAAGTAAATCCCTACACTATAGCAGTATACAACATACTTTTCACATGACAATCCCCCATTCGAAAATTTCCCACCTGCTAGGCTTGGGATTGAACTGGAAATCCCAATGTTTGGAGACCAGTGGAGTAGTATTCCTGAAAACACTAAATGTCAGCTATTCAAATTCAAAAATATTTCTAGAAGACTATTAACCATTTGGTTGATATGTTATAAATTATGCTTTTACATGATCTGTCTAATATGTCTGCAGTGCACTGTTCGTAAGAACATAATAAAATTACATTTGAATCATACTGCAGAATGTTCCATGGGAAAAATTGTGTGATAAATTTGACTAAATGTTTGCAAACATCATACAAATTTCAAAGCAAAATGTGTTGCTATAAATGAGCTTCAAAAACTAAATAAAATGTATATGGTATCAAATCCATGGCATACTTTGTTGTACAGCAGAAATAAACAAATGGTCACCGTGCCAGGGACCTTAGCCAGCTGTTTGATAGATTCCCTTGGGTAGCAGGCTGCCTGCTAAGTTGTGGGTGAGTTATGTCACGAATATGCTGTCAAGACTGTCTGCAAAAAGGGTCACAATGACTGTTACCTGCCAAACCAGGGTGCGAGGAGGGGTTAGCACAAAATGGAGGGATGACACTAGTGTTTCCTCTCCTCCAAGTCCATGGACATGAGCGACTGTTTCCATCCTGACTAATGTCGGGCCTTAAGAATTATAAATGTTTATACGTAAAATATATGTGGTATTCCAAAAAGGCAAGCATCAAGTATTACATATTTATGTTCAAAGGTGTAAGCAGAAATTATTTTTGATTTAATTTGTATGTCACTTGACACTGCTAATGCTCACTGCACCAAAGTTTATGTATCCCCCATCTCTNCTTCATGAAAAATTTCTGGTTATGCCACTGATGTAAACAAAAAAGTAATGTGCACTTAATAAAACCCACAAAATACATTATGCCTTTATGGTAAGCTAACAATTAGATATGAATTTTTGTAAATAAGAAATGGGTGGTTTTAAGAGTAATTCTTAATAAACTGAGATGTTTCTAAATCCTAAGCAGTGTGGCCACATATTGCAGTCTATTGATGTGATGTACCTCTGTTCCAGTAGCATATTTTTTGGGCGGAATTAACAGTTGTGAAAATATGTGAAATAATTTGCGGAAGCACAGTTGGACACTTTGCCACCAGTTTGTGTCTCAATTTCACAGTTTATTATTTTCTTGCATAACTTTCTTTCAACTCTTTCCCAAAAAAAAAAAAAGGGCCGCACACATTGGTGTAACAAATCTAAGATTTATTACACAATATTTGCAGTATTTGGTTAAAATGTTTACATTACAGCAATACTTTACAGTTAGTGTGTAAGAGAATTCTGTGAATTATTTCATTACCCCGCAGTTTTTGTTACATTGTGCAATGATAAACAAGTTTTCACTTTCATCAAGTATATTTTGAATGTTCTTGAGACACAGTGTTACTAAAGTTGTTTATTTAGCATTCTCAGTAACTTTCTGGCTGATAGTGATTGGTTCTCTGTGCTGTGTCTTGTGTGTGTTCTCCTTTTCCCCCCTTATCCATCTTTTTCTCTCTTCTGTGTGTAAGCACAGGAGGTGAAGATTTGTAAGAGTGAGGTATGATTTTTTGGACAGGCTTGCTCTTTCAGCTTTCACAATGTGTATTGTTGTTCAGTTTACTGCCTTTCAAGATATTACGCATGGTGCTCAATCAGATTATCTTTAACTAAATGTTTCAGAAATTGTCTTGTGAAAATTTTATTTTCATTGGACAGTTTTGTACTTGGTTATTATGCCAAACTTGCATATGATTAGTTTTGGGCTAATGTTTTCTGTAGAGCTGTATTCATATGTGGCACCTCGTGCCCATGCTTCAAATTATTTAGATCCGACCTATTGATCACCTAAAATTTTACTTGTGTATTAATTTCCATTGTACACTCTCACATTCACGTGCTCAAACAGAGATCATCTAATGCTATTGATAAAATGTGTATCTGAATGTTGATGCGTACTTCAGCTTTAGGAACACAATATTGAGCAATATGTTCTGTACAAGTTTTTTGTATGCAACATTACATTTTTCTTAAACAGCTTTCTATGCTTGATTATCTTTTATGATGAGTGTTGTTTAGTTCAAATAGATACCTGCTCTGGTACATTAATCTGTAATTTACTAGTGTGTTTACTGTTGAGATATTTTTTAAAAATATGAATATTTATTGACAATATATAAAAATTTAAAATGAGATATTTTATTGTATTTTTAATTTTTATTCATATGTTCTTGATTTTTTTTGTTAAAAAAAGGGGGATCCCAGTTGCCATGACGTAGTGAAGACTGCATGAATAAATTGTTTGTTGGGTAGTGTAAATTGTCTTTCTCATTTTTTTTGTTTTTTTTTTTTTTACTCTGATATTGTGGATTTGACAAATTCTGAAATTTCTCTGTAATTACATTTCATTTCATTTTTGTAATTTTGTTTTCTGTGCCATCTTTGGTTGCATTTTATCGTGATTGTGTTGCTGACTGTGCCATTTGAAGTAATGTGCCATGAAGACAGAGTTAGATTCTTTTGCAAACCTAGTTTAAATATATTGAACAGTTATTTTTTAACTGTAACATTTCTATTTAGACTGTGTACAGTTATTTCTGATCAAATCTGGTGGTCATCTTAAAATTTGTGTGTATTGGCACTTTTTGACATGTCTACTCAGTACTTTCAGAGGCTACCAGTTTACCCTACAACTGAACCACACTACAAGCTGGGTCTAGCCTATCCTGTGCAGGAGCTAGAAATTGCTGCTTGGGCACCATTGAGGAACCATAACCCCCTCGAACATTGCACTGTTTACATACATTGATCCGAAGGGCAATAGAAAATATAAAGGCACTCACAAAGGTTACTTAAAGGGCTGTGTCCTTGCTTTGGAAATCTTTTATAGCAGTCCTATGCATTTATCTTCTATTTCACTACCAAGCGTTTGTGTTCGCAGATGCTGGTCTCATATTGGTGCCTGGTATCTGAAGACTGGAACTGTAAAGTACAGAAAACAGAGCTCTGGGGCAGGATAAGAGTGTAATTACTGTAAAGTTGTGGTCTGTAAAAGTATTTGCTTCTACATTTTGTCAATAGGTGTCCAAGCTCTTCTTTCATGGCCCTGTGCATTTATGTTCATGCATGTGTGGCATCCTAAAAATGTACAATACAGTGAACTTTAATACTTATAGTCAACCTATTGGTTTTTGATATTATGTTAACGATATTAATGATAAGTAACACCACCACCATGTAGCATTGTTAATTACTGGACAAAAAATTAAGTTTCCTTGAATTTTATTTTGGGTGTTGCATTGAATCTTAAATTGTTACTGCCGAAATTTGCAACTGTACTTACATTAATACGTTTTATTATTTATTAGATTCAGATAAAGTATGTTGTATCTCTTGTAATGTATTCTGAGTATTGATCTTGGTAGAAGTTGGAAATATTTCGACACAGAGCTTCATCCTTGCATTTCCAAGCCCAACAGTGAACCAGCAATAACAGGTTTCTAATCTGTGGTAGCAACCACCACACCATTCGGGAGACATACAGCATGCCCATAAATTAAGAATCAATTTTTGTAGAAATAGGATGGTTTGAAATGTGTACATAGTAGTGCATTGCTGATACAGTGTTGTATAGTTGCTGCTGGAGTCTGTTTGGCACTGACAACAGCTAGAGCATGTGTTCCGTCATCACTGGTAATTGAATCTGTATGATGCTCACCATAGCATAGAGGCAGACTGGAAATACCATCGGCTGCATGAGATCCGTCAATGTGCGCAACCTCTCATCAAAATGCTGTGACGATGTCGGCCTCATCGCTGGCAACGAACCATGGACAACCTCGGAGACCACTTTGAAGGATGCTAAACAGCTTGTACAAGTACAATACATACCCGTTCAAATGAGTGTATACAGGATGTATGAGAAAAAATCAATTAAACAGTGATTTCAAGCAGCCAAATTTGTCTCTGTTCCTTGCCGGACATTCCTGCATCCATACCCCATGTGATGACCCCTTTCAAACGAACTTGTCGTACACTTTCACCTGTACATAGTACATTTCTTGTGTTGGTTCATTTTTGGGAGATAAACAATAGTTGCCATGACTTCTGAATCAGCCCTCGTAGAAGGTGATTGTTTTGATGTGAAGGTTTTCATCATATGGTAACATAGCACAAAATTTCATTACTGATTCCATAAAACCAGACTTATGAGCAGAACAATTTACAAATTGGTGAAAAAGTTTAAATCCAATGCAACAGCCACAGCAGAGGCTGGACAAAAATATCCATCAATCCCCAACAACAGCATTTAAGCTGTTATGTCATGGTTGTTGAACATTTTATGTTTGACAGTGCGAGAAGCATGCAGAATTGCAGCAAGAACCTCCCAATATTAAAATGTAAATAGGGATAACTGATGACATGATTTACTGCCCAGTGTTTTTTGCAGAAAGGACAGTAATTTAATGACGTTCTTGGATATTCTTAAATACTGTTTGTTAGCGCATCTTGCCCAGGATGGGTGGGTAAACATTGTTATTTGCAGTAAGATGGGTCACTATGCAATTAGGTGATGGTTTCTGTATATTTATAAATGCTTTTTTTTAGGAGATGGATCAAAGGACATGGTTTCAGCCAATAGATGAAGGCTAGCGAAGCTCCGAAACTACATTACACAAGCTGCTTTTGCCATTACACCAGCGATGTTCCTATACATGTCGTAAATGTAAAGAAGAAAAAAAAGGATTACATACAGAATACGTTTTGGAGTTGAATTGTAAATGAGATTTTGAAATAATATGAAGTGGTATTAAAAAGTTTTGAAACTAGCTCTTTTTACAGGAAAGTACTTTATTAATATACATTTGCACACTATTCACCTTCAGAATAGTATACTTGCATAGCAATACATCGCTCCCAACATTCCTCCGCCTCCCCTCTTCTTACGAGTATGTATATGTGCAGAATCACATATCAGAAACCAGTGACAAAATATTAGTAATACGAAATTAGAATGAAAATCTTAAAGCAAGTATTGAATGGAAAAAGTAAAAAATAATTATCCAGATAATATAACCAAATCTATATATGTGATAAAAGTAACTTTAGGTGTTGATCTTTTTTCTATTTCCAAGGTAAGAACTGCTATACAAATAATTTTTTAGGAACTCAATCATGAGGAACACTAAACAATTTATTAAATATCAGGTAAAAAAATATTTTTTAATTAGTTAAACTCTTTCTTAAGAAATTGTTTAAGAAAAAATGTTAAATCATTTTGCACCCAAGTACCTATTAATAAACTAAACTCCACAATTTTCCAATTGATCTGTTTCCTTCTTCAAACATCTTTCTTATGTAAAGGTTTCTACCTGTCACCATCACTGTATTTGAATTGTAAAATTTTGTGCCTTTCACATACATTATTTATTTAGTAGGTGTATATTTTTACAACACACTGGCCATTTGTCATGCCCAAGTACTCCATTCAACCTTTTTGTACTTAAGGATCTTCTCTGAGGTAGGCATGATATTAACTACTAAATTTAAGTAATTATTTTGCATAAAAATTTTACTCCCACTTCTGACAGGAACAACTGTGAATGTTTCGTGGACTCCTCAGTTGACAGCAAATAGCATTTTACTTTTAAAAAGTAACTGTTAATAACCCGGTTCGCCTTGGGAGGCGAGCAGTCTAACTGCTCGCCCACCGTGGCCCCTTTCCTCTAGGAAATTTGGACTAAAGTGTTCAGTGATCTGTAATCATTGTAGTGAATTTTTTTTATTTTGATTTCAATAGTTGTGTAGAAAAATAGGAATGTGATCATTCTGTCCTTAAAAGAATTTTGCTTTCTACTATTTCTTATTCACTTGTGTCTCTGTTCCCATTTATAATGTCCTACACTGTTGATTTGTAATATCTCTTCCCTCCTGCAAATTCAAAATACATAACAATGAATCTTGAAAGTAGGCAATTTAGTTTCAAAATTATCCATAGAATCCTTACTGGATCCACTAATGGAAATTAGTATAAAACTGTCTTCAGCATTCATCCACTGCTTCCATGTTTTCATATCATGTAAGTTAGTTTCAACAGGTATCAAATTAATGAGTTTGTCTTTGCAGACTTATTGTGACATCATAGTACCCTCTTTTAACAATGCCTTTACTATTTCATGGTTGGTGTTGAACATTTTCATAACTGCATCAAGTAAAAAGCTGAAGTTACAGTGGTACGAGCACACACACATAAAATGTGAAACATTTCAAAACGAGGTTAATTGGATTTTGGATGTAATTCATAGAATTTTCTTTCTCTGATGTTGATGTAAGGATTTTTTAGTTTCCAAAATGTAGAAAATGATTTCTGGACAGTCTGTATTATATACCACTTGTGGAAATTTTTCTCTATACCATTCTAATCTCTGATAATTTTGAAATTTTTTTTTCTAGGAGTAAGTGCATACACAGGATTTTATTTTGGGAGGTGCTGGCTGAACCTCGATTTCTGAAGTGAGCATTTTGAACTTGAAAAACACCTTTTCCCATTGTAAAATGTATTTTAATTTCAATTGCGTGCTCAAGGAAAACTTATAGCAATTGTTTATGATTCAATTTTCAGTATGTAATTTTCTATGATATTTTAATATTTTGACTGTTTTGGGAGGGGTTGTAGCCCCTTCAACTCCCTTCTTGCATACACCCCTACCCAGGAGCATAACAACTTGTATTATTTTGTTGGAAAAAAACCTTAATTTTTGTGATTTTTCCTTTTTATTTGTTATGTAAATTTGTTTACTTCAGTTTCCTTCGGCATCTTCAGTTTCAATTTACTCTTGTTACTTGCAATTGCCAGTGAATTTTTTTTTTCACTCCATTCCTTTTAACTCTACTCACTGTCTTTGTAGCAAGTGTTCCAAACTTAAGCATTGTCATTCATTTGCTTCCACCTTTTGTTATTCTTATCTGAGCCTTTTCAGTTTCTTTATTATTTTCCATCATGATCTTAGGAAAGTGAAAATGTTAAATCAAAAATCGGAAACAGTTAACAAGTAGCATTAGAGGACATACCTGTGGACAGTGAAAAATAATCAAACTGTTCTAATAACCTGGTCAATACTATTTTTAGATTATAATCCTTTGCGTGTAGAGTTAAAATATTGGTATAAAATAATTGTTTTCATATGCAATAAAAAAACAAACTTTTATACATTTTGCATGATATATGGGGTGGGAAAACTACTTCAAGCAGCAAATCTGGTCTGCAGACCGCTGGGGGTTTTTGGTCTTAGGAATTTCCAGGGAAATATAATTAATATATTTTACATTTCCTTAAAAATGTAGTAATTATGATGTAACTGTTAAAAGTTTTTGTTATTAATGAAACTGGTTTTTGCAAATTTTGTTGTGAACTGGACTTGAGATTGTAACAATTTGTGCAGTATAAAATAAACAGGTTGTATGCTTGAAAATATTTTATTAGCTTGTATTAAAGAAATGTTTGGGCGTCTGGCAAAAAGTGCACAATAACAAAGGGGTCCTCGAAATCACAAAGTTTAAGAACCCCTGAAAGTTGTTTTTTTTTTATTCTGGTAAAAATGTGGATACAACCTTTTTGTATTAGTGTTTCCTCTTCACACAGTACAAGTGTTAATGGTGAAAGCTACAGAAAATATACCAGCCACTGTATAAATAATATTTATCTTTAAGAAATGCCAGTCATACCCACTTATAATATTACATGAGTAAGTAGAACACACAAAAATAAAAATTAAAAAAGGAAATAGTATTATTTTACTTAATACTTTGATGCTTATTAAATTTTTTAAACCAAATATTTAAAGTTACTTTTTTTGGACTTTTACTTTTTGAAAATGGAACCTGAACTGGCTCTGATGTGAATGACTGTTTTATTTTGTGCAGGGAAAATATTTATTTTACTTTGCTGCTGTTCAGAGGTTGAGCAGCTATATCTGTAGGTCACAGCTCAGTATTCCAATGTAAATTGTGTTGTAAGATATACATAGCATCTTGTCTGGCATAGATTGCCTGGGGCTCTTTCTTTGAGACTAAGGCCATGTTGCCTGGGGCTCTTTCTTTGAGACTAAGGCCATGTTTGAATTGACATTTATAGCTAAAAGGTCACATCACCTGATTGAGTCAACTAAAATAATGATGTATTTGGAATTTTATTATTTAGTTTTTAGTATGTACCATAATGAAACACATTAAATTACCAAATTGCAACCGTCTTTGAACAAGTGACTATTGACGGCATCTGAATTGAACGTTACTGAATACTAAAATACTAATATACTAAAAGGTTAATTTGAACACATCCTAAAGTCCATCTATTTACTTACATATTGTGAAGATTTAAACTTTTACAACCAAATTAGTTTGAAGGCTCTTGGAGGCTGATGAACAGTTTCGCAGCTACTCCTGTCAGGCGAAATGATGTATAGAAATGAGATGCAACAACAGGAAGGATTATTTCGCCTCCCCAAGTGAAAGAGCATAAGCTACAATTTTGGCATCTTTAAACTGATTCTCGTGTAAACAGTGGCTGATATGTAAAAAAAAAATTCTGATCATAAACACAAGTAATTTAATTTGATTAAGTGTGCATGTAAATTTATAATATTTTAGGTTGTAAATTAATAAGAATAATACTCTTATTATTTTTTGTGGGGAAAAGTGTTCATTAAATTAAATTCTTCAGTATAAATAAAAAAAATATATTTTTGATGTGTTATTTTATTTTGTTTAGTTATTTTTTTGTGTTACATGTATCTAATGAACAGTTTTTACATTATCCTAAGTATCTTTGACATTTAAAAAGTGGATCAGTTGCACTACATCAATTTCCACGTACCGGGTAGCTGTTTGTTATGTATAAAAGTTGTTACAGATATTATCATCGTGTTATCTTTCCGTACACCAGTAACAATCGACAAGCTAAATGTTTTTTGTAAAGGTCATGCACTGTATAATGATATAGTGGCTGCAGCAAACTAAACAAGTGTAGCGGATAGCGTGTAATGTTTTGACATGTTTTATAATTCCCACATTCCCTCGCAGCGGCGCGAGCCAATGAGCGGGCGCGCTGTCCCCTACTTCTCCTTATAATCCAAGATGGCCACTTGTTGCGTCTTGGCAGGCAGGCAAGTGTCAGTCGCGACGGCGAGACAGCGCAGTGAAGTGTGTTGGCTGCGTAGTGTCGGTCGCAGCTGGCCAGGGTTGACGTCTCGCAATACACGCCGAACAAGTGACAAACAGCGAGGCTTGTCGTATGCCGTGTTGGAGCGCTCGCGTGGCGGGTGTTTGTTTGTGCCGGCGGGGAAAGTGTTTTGAAACGGCGTGGTGGCAGCGCGCTGGTGCTACAGCTAGCTCAGCTCAGGATAACAATGGAGAACTGAAGGGGGTTCCTTCGGATTCCGGGGACGAAAATTGAACTCATCCAGTCAGCTGTTCCATTGCACTGGCGGGCAGTTTGTGGCCCCAGGATTATGAGGTAGGATTTAAATATCAGCTTAAATATTTGTAATTTAGACTCCCCAGCATGTGGAAGTTTACGAAGTACTTGTTTTATTTTTCACTTACCGGTGACGAAAACCGAACTTTTATTCAGCTTATGTACAAACTGAATGTAATATTTTATACCCTACGCACTTAAACAAGCGTTGTAAAACGTTGGTTGTCTTCACGAGTACAGACAGGGTAAAAACTAAATACTCATACTAGTGGACCAAAATATCATTGAATTTCTCCACCTCCCACCTTCTTTTGTCCCCGTGAAGGTTTTTTAGCACAGTGTTGCGTGTTTAAGCATGAGTTATATTTTTATTATTGGAAATATCCCTGTTCCTAAATGTAACAGGTTTATTTTTAATATATTTCAGAAATATTCAGTTTAGAATATAGAACTAAAATCTGCAGATGTTTTGCATAATTTAAATGAATGAGTAAGTGAAACGTATGTTAATAAGGATCAAGAGAAATTAATTAATAGGCCTATGCTATGTGCTATTTGATAGGCCCTGTTGCTATGTTGTTTCGATTAGTATTTATTTCGTGCGGTGGCGTGCAGTTCGCATGTTAACAAATAATTCTCAGTTACAAATATTTAGAAAATGTATTACATGAAAATCAACATGTCATATCTGTTATGTCTATATACGTAATTAGCTGCTCATAGTTATGAGTTTTATCATAACATCGCCTGAGGGACAAGTCCTTCAATTTATTTTGTAATCTATCATTTATAAGGTTTTATTTCTAATAAGTACTGATGACATTTCTCAGATCAGCACACATTGGCACGTTATGATAGAAATTGATAAATACAAACTTAAGTGATACCCATGCTTATGTAATTTTGTTTAAAATTTTCTAAATGCCCCCAAACGTTTATAATTGTAAGTAAATGTATGTATTTACTGTTAGTGTTACTTATAACTGTTTAGAATATTTGTTGTGACTACCACACACACAATTTAATACAAATTTGTTTTTTTTCTACGTTTCTGTAGAAACAAAATACCAAGTTACGAAACGCATCATTATATTTGCTTGTAAAAATCGGGTAGCGTGCCGGTGACTATTTTGCAACAATAATATTTTGGCATGCTATTATATCATATTTATTTCGAGGTATAGGAGAGTTCATTGGATCATTTTAAAAGTAAGTATAATTAACGTTAGTGAAATTAGGCTAGGTGGTTAAATGATCCAGATTCAAATTGCTTGTAGGTCTAAGTTTCCTGCCAATTAACAAGAATAACATGATGCAACCAAATTAACATTTTGGCTCAGATTTCCTCTCTTCAGAACTCTCACTATCTTGGCTACATTTAATTAAACGCTAACGCATGTCGTACACATAGTGCTGATCGCAGCCTTCGTCTTTGTAAATAGGATTTTCTACAGGATCTTTAATAAGAACTGACCTTCGTGCCCCGAAAGACGATCAAGAATAGGGTCCCAGAACCAGTGACTTCCCATGTTAAAGTTTGTTATTAGCTTACTTACAATTGCTTCATAACTTCTGAATCATTGTGCACGAAAGTATATTGGAGGAACTCAGTCCGTGTTAAATATTTAAAAAAATTGCAGTCTTCGCGAGACCCAAATCCATGACACCATCGCATTTGAAATATTTTGTTCTAGTAATCACTATTAGATGATCAAGTTTTATTAAATGTTTAGGTCACGTCAGAATTTCTGTGACGTACAAAAAACTATAAACCCCAACCGAGTACAGAGTCATACTTGTCACCATATTTGCTGATGTTGGTTTTTATTTATAGCTTAGGTTAATTTTAAATTGAAAAATGTAGTTTGATTAATATATCCCACTAAAGTGTTCCTGCATTAACAGTTCACATTATGTTTCGTCGTGAATTTGTATTTGTTATAATGTAAGTCTCTGCCATACCGTGTGACAAAGTGAAAAAAAAAAAAAAAAAAAAT
>NQII01004596.1:93735-151010 GCA_002778355.1 Clitarchus hookeri | reverse complement strand
CATGTTGAATAATACTTGAAGTTGTAAATATAACTCAAATGTTAGCAAAATTAGTTTAAATTAAAAACCATACGTAGTTGCAGTCGACGACTTAAGCGTCCACAGAACAAAAACAAACAAGTGAATAGTTATTTTCCCACCCCTCCCGCCGCCGCCTGCACCCGCTCATTCTCATTTGGTCAGAAATTCGAGCGAAATCTATCTCTCTCTTTCTCTCTCCCGCACAATATGTTGCATTTACGCGGCACCGATAGCCCGTTCACGATGAACGTTGTTACTTTGACCTCAAGTGTAGACGAAAAAATAAATTATTTCGATTAGGTACTTAAATTCTTCAATTAATGCCGTGCCCAAATAATTTTGTCGCGTGCCATTGGTTCGCCAGTCCTGGCCTAGTGCATTTTCTGAAGTCAGTATTTCTTGATTGCTGCTGATATTGTCGCATCTGTAACTGTTTGCAAGAAATAGTCTTCTGTTTCACCTCGACAGCTACCAGCTAAAAATTAATAACGTTTGGGAAGCTATTGTTTAGGAACCGTCATGCGGGAAATTTCAATACACCTTCTGAATTTGAAACTGGGGCGATAAATCCAAGATAGCGGGTGGGAATCAGCCTTAACGCCATTACCACCGAGCACGGAGCACGTTGCTCACTGGTTGCAAGAAAAGTACTGAACACGAATACAGTGCGTAGAAAAAATTACGTACGTGATTGCAACACTGGAACTCAGAAATTAATGTGTGACCAAGCGGGTTAAAACGAGGTTAGAGGAAGTGTAAAAGTATGTCAAAACCCTTACTTATACACTGAAGAGCCAAAAAAACTGGTACACCTGCCCAATATCGTGTAGGGCCCCCGCGAACACGCAGAAGTGCCACAAGACGACGTGGCATTGACTCGACTAATGTCTGAAGGTATGCGGGAGGAATTGAAATCTGCGCCAATTTGAGAAAGGGTTGCACGTCTGTCACGTTTAATGATTCTCGTCAGTCGTCGTTTGTCCCGTTCGTTCACGACCTTTTTCCGGCCGCAGCGATGTCGAAGATGTGATGTTTTACCGGATTCCCGATATTCACGGCACACTCGTGAAATGGTCGTACGCGAAAATCCAAATTTTATCGCTACCTCGGAGATGCTATGTCCCATCTCTCGTGCGCCGACTTCAACACCTCATTCAAACTCACCTAAATCTTGATAACCTGCCATTGTAGCAGCAGTAACCGATCTAGCCGCTTGTTGTTTTATATAGGCGCTGCCGACCGCATCGCGTTACTCTGATTGTTTCCATACCTCTGTTATTTGCATACGCACGCCTATACCAGTTTTTTTTTTTTTGGGCTCTTCAGTGTTTAAACAGCGTACTAAACTAAAATCCTGTCAATGTTGATTTAGATAGTTCTATTGGCAGAAAAGCAGTTCTGTGTTATAACATGCAGAGCGACTACTGCGCAGCATGCATGCACACTCTGCCCCATAAGTACCTTTACAAGCTGGCACAAATAATAGGCTGACGACCATATTCCAGCACACCAGGCACTTGCGTGAAAGGATGGAGGTTAGTCGTCGCACAGTTTCTGTGTGCATTAGCGTGTACGTACATAATACATTTTGGGGCCCACGTAAGCAGTGTGCGCGTTTTAAATAATCTCCTGTCACGTGTGTAATACCCGAATCCGCCAAAAAAGATTATGTTTAGGAATATAACACAAAGACGATCTCTTTCGCTAATTTTGACACACTATTAAAAAATACGTAGTTGAAAAACTGTTGGCGCAATCATTTGTTCATTGGCTAGAGCCTTCATGATGACCACTGTATTTCTATGTACTATTTTGTACGTAATTCGCCCGGTATTTTTCCACACGAGTATTACTGGTTCACAGTCCTGCAGGGCGTGTCAGGAAACTGCTGGCCCACTAAAAAATAACAAGAAATACATGTTATTGAAGTCAAGCCTATCCCAGCACCGCTTGAACCCGTAAAATTCAATGATCTATAATCTTATGTTATTGTATTTTGTGCAGTTGGTCCACAGTATACTGGGAAATTTTACGCGTGTATACATATATGCCATGACCGTTATAAAACACCGTTGTTTACATGCAACTGTTTATTTTCTTAACCTTCATATATGACGAATGTAAAATACTTTGTCGTATTGGTTTTTCTACTTTAAATATACAAACCACATGAGACACTATTTGTTATTATAATAACTTTAAACTCTTTTAATTATTTGACTCGCACATAACGCCATATAACAGCCATTACGTTTACACTCGTGGAAGCGCAGTGACGTTGTGCAGTTGACGCAGTGACGCATTCGGAACGCTCATCAAGCAGACCTCTATTTTCTTTCGAACATACTCCGGTTCAGATTATCTGTGCGGAGGAAGCATATTAACTCTTACAGCCACAAATGTAATTGTAGGCCTAATTTTAGGTGTTGCAGCGAACAAATTTTTCTTTGTTTGAAACTTTGCTAATATCAGTATAATGCCCTGCCATATATCGGAACCAACCAAATATTTTTGTGTTTGATTTTATTGGCAGCAGCTGTTTGTGCCACTACGGAATATAGTCTAATCCACGAATTATGCTCCTCCCACCACGGAAGGGATTTTGCTTTTTATCTGGATGTTGTTTTCTGCTGTGTATTAAATCCACATCCTGTGCAATGTCCGATATGTCGACCATCGTGCGCCTACCGTGCGTTTAAACTGTGTTACAGAGTGTTTGAAATACTCGTTTTTTCACGAAACTATTTAACGTATGACCAATGTGCTGAGCTACAAAAAGAATATACACTTCAGACGAGGCCTGTTGAGTGCTCTCAAGACTTCACGCACATTAGAAACGCCATTTCAGAGTACTAAAAAAAATGGCTAAAAACGTTTTTATCAAAGCGCTGTATCTCAAAATATATGCGTCCGATACATACCAAACTACTCAAGGGCCCTGCATTGAACCTTCCTTCAGACTTTCCACCAATAAAATAATAGTCCTATAGGTACACGCAGCACGACGAGAACACTGCACGTCAGTTCAGCCTTGCGCTTAGTGGTGATCGCGCATTTGATGTGGGTGGCAGTCTCACCTTTATCACTCCCACGCTTCTCAGCCTCAAACGCACAAAAAAGCTCCAGGTAGGCGGGAGCCTTAAGGCTGTTTTTGCCTGATTTGAAAGCAGTGAACATTTGGTACAAGAATATACACGTTAAAGAAAATCTGTTTTTTGGCGTCCTGTTAATGATAGATATATACAACCATAGACTTTTTTGAGCAGAAGAATGTGTACTTCTTGTCATTGAAGCCTTATGTACCATGCATGCATAGTCGGTTACCTGGGAAGATCAAAAAATTAATAATTAAATAAAAAATACAGAAAAACCAATTTAATATATTTGCCTAGATACACAGCTTGAGAGTATCATGCTTCACACTTGGGTTTTTGTTTCAAGATTATATCTTCAAAATTGTCTTCAAAACACCGAATTTTATTAACATGTAGATCCCTTTACCAAATTCCCACCGCTTTCAAACTAGGCAACAGCCTTAAGGAAGTGCGCCATCATTCGCCCAGAGTGGGAAAGGAATATTTATTCAGCTAAAATCCTCCCATAGTGTAGCCGCTAGGAATGGGACCCGCGACCTCCGGAATGCGACACAGGCGTGCTGACCGCACACCCGCGGTGAAACTGCATTCTTTCTCGGTAGTATCGAAGGTCGGCGGAAGCAAAAACACGCGGTGGAAATGATTGGACCGTGTTCGGTGCGGAGTTGAGGTCAGCCCCTCCCGCGCGGGTCTTGTCCTGATTGACAACTGGCTCGTCAAAGGTCGTAAGGGGAGTAGGGAGGCTTAAATATATTTATTTATGTCATTGGCATTAACAGCAGTGTCGCGTTCGACCGGCTTCCTAGTGGAGCGGCAGTAAATTCATGATCAACCGGCTGCGTTGCAGCGTGGATACCAGCCACTCTGTCTGCTCGATGTTCCGACAGCTGCTTCTCGTTTTGTCACGACGTGTGGTGGTCACAGAGTAGACAAGAATACAGAGGTGAGACAGCTGCTTATTCCGCGAACTACAGCCGCATACGTCAGCAAGATGGCGTCCAGGGCCAGCAACATGTCGGAACGCTGTTCGCCAATCAGTGCTTGGCAAACTCTTGACTGTGTTGTTTGTGGTTCCGCACTTTCTTTTTGCGGATTTGTTATTCAGGATCCTCGAGGGCGTGTAAGCTTCCCAGTAGTCCAATTACATACGTAGTACATCAATAGAAGTGTATGGAGGTAAGCGTGGCGCCAAGCAAATCCTCATGTATCCCATTCATTCTCCGTATACTCGGCACACGGATCATTGAACACTCTCTGAAATCAAAACTCCTTTATTCATTTGTCCACTTAACTTATATCGTTCGTCCGCTTTATGGGGGATCAGTCCCCGTCATCTTAGATTTACGGAATTTTTTCTGTAACTTACAAAACAGATTTTATATTTTCGTATTTCTTGCCGGCAGCTACCAATCAAAAGAAATAAGAAATAATAAACGCGGCAGAGTTGTAATAGTTTGATAAAGCTTTAGATACTGTTATTTATGTCTTGTCGTGCGAAAAATTTCTTACAACATTCTTAAATAAAACCTATGGCACGAATAGTGAAAATCCAAGATGGCGAGGCGTGATCCCCCTTAAAAATTAACCTTTCCCAGGAACATATGGGTAGGTAGTTCTGAACGTCTCGTCGCCAAGTTCATTAGAGACGGAGCAAGTGACTTGAAGCAGGAACGGCGAACGGGGAAGGAACCATCCCAGCCGTTACCACCAATATTTCTCGGAATTTGCCTGAAGTTATTTCGGGATACCATGGAAAACTGATATAATGATGGCTGCACCGGGGTTCGAATCCAAATTCTTCCGAATGAGAGTACGAAGGTTTACCACTGCACCGCCTCGCGCACTTATCCGCTGACATAATATCGATGAGTCATCGCGTGGTGCGGGGCCGCGGTGGCTGATTGGTTAGCCTGCTCGCCGCCCACCAAGACGAACCGGGCTCAATTCCCGACCTGATCACTCCCGGATTTTCGCATGTGGGAATCGTGCCGGACGATGTCTCTCGTTTCCCCCGCCCTTTCATTCCGACGCTGCTTCATACTCACCTCAATCACCCGCATCGTCTCTCAAGACCTCGCTGTTAAGAACCGTCCAAATTTCTTCACTCACTCATCACGTGGTACTGTGAAATTGTTAGAAACACAAATATGTTATGATTGTGCAGATTATTACAATAATATGTATGAAACAAACAAATTCAATTTTGTTGTCACCACAATTTAAACATCACAAGTTTAATGAGACTTTAAACAATCTTGAGAACTAAGCCCGATTCCAGCTGAGGCAAGAGTATGACGAATTTCTTTGCCTTTGGAGACAAAACTCGCACGTATGCTTACGTTGTTTCGCTAGTTTGTATGTTGACCAAACATGAACACTGTATAACGCGAGTTGAAATTTTCGTGAATAAAAAATAAAAGTTTTTGTCCATTTACCGAAAAGAACAAGATGTTATACTACACATGACAAGTAACTATAATTGGAACACAGCTCGCCAATGCATTGGCAAACAGCCAGCCAGTAATGAAACTTGTCAGTATGGTAAGAATGTCCGGTGTAATTTGTACTAATAGGACTCTTGTAAATGGAAATACACAAACCAAAAGAGTTGGCACCCCTGTAGCGGCATGAGCACCAAATTTAAAAATACCTGAAAGTGTTTTGACATGGCCGTGTTTTACACTAAGTGTCTGTCAGTATCACCCGCCTAACTGCATCGTTTTTCTCCTTTTTTTTACTGCTCGCCTCCCACCAAGGCGAACCGGGTTCAATTCCCGGCCAAGTCACTCCCGGATTTTCACAAGTGAGAATCGTGCCGGACGATGCCGCTAGTTGGCGGGTTTTCTCGGGGACCATCGGTTACCCCGCCCTTGCATTCCAGCGCTGCTCCATTCTCACCTCATTTCACCTTCAACGGCTCTCAACACCTCGTTGTTAAAGAAGTCTCCCTAGCACGAAGATCGGCCTCGTTTCAAGCTGTTTTGGTTTGTATTTTCGGAGCAAAGTTGAAAGTCTGTTTTTCGTTAATGTAGTAGAAATTATGTCACTGGTATGCAAAAACTATTATTAAAAATTACGCTTTCTGCAAGGAAATGCAATACAGATCCCTTGGTTTACTGCAACATTTCTTTGGCGAAAATATAATTTTTTCTTTAGCAACAAAGCAGCATCTTTCATGAATACATTGCCGTAGTATAATATTTTGTCGCCATTTAATTTGTCTGAGGAAATTGAATAAAGGCGAAGCTCGTTTGCGCAGTTTTCCACTCCCGGCGCATGTTGCGCCCGCTGCTTTGTTCCCACAAAGGGCGCAGAGGACAGTTGTGCTAGTGGCGAGTGGGGAGGGAGCTGACCCTGAAGTGCAAAGGAGTACAAGAGGGGTCGTAGTACGTTAAAGAGGGGGGCAGGGGGTGGGAGCAGGACTCGGTTCGGAATCCATCCAGCAAGGAAAAGGAAGGGTCTGTGTTTTTGGGCGATTTCGAGACCGCCTGGAGGGAAGTTGCTGTTTGTGAATGAGTGTGAAGAGACTAACAGGTCGCTGTGCGTAAATCGATTTGTTTTGCTACCATGGATGTTACAGGCAAGGACTGGAGATTTTGGAAAGAAGAAGAAACGAATGTTCCGTAGTCTTGGAGTTATCGCATAGTGTTTATTATTATAATAGTTTATTTACGAGGACCCTAGTTATTAGTGATGAAATTATTACTTGTAGGTCTATAAAAATTAATCATTACGAAAACTAAATAGAACTAGCCTAAAATGATGCATCCACAAATACGGCAAAACAGTCAGCAAGTGCATTCGACAGATTAACACTTCCCTTGAAAAATGGAAACTGACTTCCTAATTCACCTAATTTCAGATAAATGCTGAAATGGAAGGTTTATACCTGAATGCAATAGCTATCATAGCCATACACATCTAGCCACGACTCACGGGCCATGAGTCGCAGTCTGCAGACAAGTTCCCGGTGGAACCGGCGCTTTCCTCTCCAAACCTCCCCTCCTGGTGGCCGATACGTATTAAAAGGTTATACCAGGAGCACTGACTTTCTACTGTACGTTAACTCCCACAAGCTAAAGCTAAAATCGGCTCTTTTTCTTTCGCAGGGTAACACCGGGAACTTGCAATTTTGAAATCCGCCATGCTGGGCCGAACAGAATCTAAATTTAAAACCTATGAATCTAGCATACATTCCTAACGCGATCCGCGCTTGTCCTTCTTTCACGATAAATTAAGCATGGCGGCATCCATTAACGCAATACACGGCTCGGTGCGCTCGGGTGAGAACTGGACTTAAATTTGGGGAACAGCCGGTAAACCAGAATTGTTCGCCGCCTCCTCGCCCACCGGGCGCAAAGAGCATATAGAACTACACCACACTGCAGACTTTCCGAACCGTCACACTCATGGATGTTGGTAGGAAGAAAGCCATGACCAGTATCCAGACGGGCAGGAAGGGTTTCCCCGGGTTGAGCCGCTGACGCAATGACGCACCCAACTTGCCGAGGGCCTCGTCGCGATTCTCTGCCACCGCCCACTGATCACTTCCGTCTTCTTTCCCTCGTCTTTCCTGTTCTCGTTCTTCCTGACTCCAGTGGGTATGATCTTCGTGGCAGAGAAGGGGAGAGTTTCCCTGGGCATGGCAGTCTGCAGACAGATTGACATCGCGCGAGTCGACGGCACCACTATTTGTACCCTCTGATTCTCTGATGTTTTCTCTACATTGTAAGCTGAGAAACTCGAAAAGCCTCGCATTGTGCGACTTGCTTTATATGAAAATATGGGTCAAAAGTGGTAGTTCCTTTTACAGTTTTTTTCCTTCGTTATTATTATAGCCTTAACTTCGGAGTAAGGGGTTGAGGTTGAATTCAATACCAAAGAAAAAAACGCGAGTGCCGATATAAGCGAAATCCTCAAGTGAATGTAACTAATTCGGTCGAAGATTATTAGTGCGTCTAAAATCACTAAGAGCTCTCAATTAATGCCAAACGCAGTGAGCTTATAGGTCTACGACATTTTAAAATACTATCCTCACGTGTATAATGGGAAAGGGGGGGGGGGAGACTATGAAATCTGCCATACCATCTAACAAGTTTGAAAAATTAGTACTTAAAATAAATTTTTCTAAATTGTATTGTAATGTCAAATTTTCTCTTAATTTATTTAAATTAAATTTTGCCTTTTATACCCGCAAGCATAAACTAATAAAGAAAAAACTATTTTTCTTTAAAGTAAGCGTAATTTTCTTTCAGCACATATACGCAAATTTTCTCTCAAATTTTCACATTGTTCACAAGATAGTTGCCAAAAAAAAAAAATTTTCACATCTAAATGTGTACCATTTTTTATACTGTCACCAAGTCGTGCTATCCGTATGTATCCTACTCGTCTCACACAACTAAGAATACTGTACTAAAACGTAATAAACGTGAAGTAAAACCATGTAATATATAATTAAACAGTATCACGGTGACATCGCTACGACCAAATTTGTCGCACGTGTTTTGTTTCCTTATAACTTGTTGGATCGCAGGTTTTCGCACGTGTTTTGTTTCCTTATAACTTGTTGGATCGCAGGTTTTCGCACGTGTTTTGTTTCCTTATAACTTGTTGGATCGCAGGTTTTCGCACGTGTTTTGTTTCCTTATAACTTGTTGGATCGCAGGTTTTCGCACGTGTTTTGTTTCCTTATAACTTGTTGGATCGCAGGTTTTCGCACGTGTTTTGTTTCCTTATAACTTGTTGGATCGCAGGTTTTCGCACGTGTTTTGTTTCCTTATAACTTGTTGGATCGCAGGTTTTCGCACGTGTTTTGTTTCCTTATAACTTGTTGGATCGCAGGTTTTCGCAGCAACTGTTTCCTTTATGTTTATTCAGTTGGTTTAGAACCACTGCTCATTCAAACAGTTTAACGACCGCGATTTTAAAATGAATCTATAAACAAAATATAGACCCTTATATAATATGCATTTAAATTTGAAGGGGTGTAGTAACGATTACAGTTTGACTGATTATTACTTAACATGTGAAATACTTTGGCATCGTTTTCATACCCGTAATATCAGACAGATGATTTTTAATTTAGAAGCTACCAACTTGTGAAAGAAAATTAGATGATTTTCTTCAAGACCACTACAGTAAACGACTTCAAGAAAGCTTAGATATACAACCATAGGATATTTCACAAAATAAAACAGAAAATGAATTAAATTTGAGTCATTATTGAACTTAACGCGATAAAAAACCACAAGGTTGCGACAACTGTGCAAAAATTATAGAAAGGTGTGTTATGAGTGAGTAAATTTAATTTATACATTTATTATTAATATTTACTAAGTATTTCATGATGAATGTTAGAACGACCAATCTGGAGGTATTTGCAAATTAATGTATTAATATAATAAAGCAAATGAAATCAATAAAAATATTTTTAAATTATTTATAAAAATCTTGTATAAATGATATACATATTATGGTTATGTGGCTTGATTTTGAGAGGGTATGGTACTAATAAAATGTCTCGAATGACAAATACACCGAAGAGCCAAAAAGACTGGTACACCTGCCTAATATCGTGTAGGTTTGTTTTATTTTGTTTTATATTACATTCTCCGCGTTTCATTTCATAATAGTACAAATATAAATTTCATTGTCTCGAACTTATTCACCTATTTACAGTGATGACAGTCTACATATTCTTGCTACGTGCCTGAATTTTGCTGCAGTGCGTCTGCTCTATATTTTTATTTTAACAAAAACTGTCCCATTTATTCCATTTGCCTGATTTTTATTTAAACACGCCTGCTGCAATTTTTAATTAACATTTTCCGGTAGTCTTTACAGCCTAACTTAGATTTAAAGTTTTAGGTTACTTGACGACAAATGTAAGTTCCGGAACTTCATAAAACACTATCATGCAGAACACAAGAAGCTTGTAATACTTCAAAATAGATGTAGCTCTTATAAAGTTAGTGCATACTTAAAATTTCGTAGGCCACGACTGGAAAAAGGCAATTCTGAATACTCATTTCTTTTTGCCGGGCGAAAACAGTGCAACATCATCTGCCAGAATTTTTCTCCTTTTAGGCAAGGTTTTTTTGAGAAGTGAACAAAACCACAACTTTTAAAATTATTCTTTGTGTACCTGATTTGAACTTTAATCCGAGTTGTCAATAATACAGTGATATCCATTAAAATTTAATATTCGTACGATATATACACATATTATATAAAACAAAATCGCAACCATTGATGGAGGTTAAGTATTTCTTATGTATTTGTGCAAACTTACAGTTATGCATTATCTGATATCGATACTTTGCTCATGGAATTGCAATTGAAACTTGGGATCACTAGTTATTTAACGTCTGTGCTGCGAGGCATATTATCTTCATAAACAAAAAAGCCAGTAGTCTGTGTGTTTTTAAGCAGTGAAACACTTATTAGTATTTTAGCATTCCTCTCACGAAAACGATTCTTATATTATAATTAAATAATAATTTTAATAAATTTGAAAGGTCAAACGTTACCGTTGTTTTTAATATAAACTAAAATAATTAACTCGTGTCTTATTCTCCTGTTACATTTTCAAAACTGGACATAGTAAAATTTGTTTCCGATTAATGTACATTCAAATAAATTTTTTTCATTTGAATTATAATTTATGCTGATGCTACCTATCATATGTAACAAGTAAATATAGGTCTCTCAACTATAAGTGTAAGTTTACTATTTTCATTGTATGGGCCCAAAGCACCAGAGGGAGAGGCTAGGTTGTTGTAGGCAAACTCACCCTTCTACTTTCAGGTCTCAAATACCAGTGCGCAGTTCGCCGTGCGCTTTCTTCCCCTCTCATGGCACGCCGCTTCTTCTCACCCTTCCTTCGTTCAGGTGCGACAGGACACGCCCACTTGTCGCCGAAAACACATGGCTGCGGCCGCGTCTTCTGGTATTTCACTCAACTAGGGAGAGCCGAAGAACCGCCCAAATCTCTCGACTCAATGCGCGGGAGCTTTAAGGGCTACACTGGTACGCGCTACGAGAGCTCCATCACCACTACGCACAGGGCTCTGAACTGGCGTGCAGTGTTCTCGTAGTGCTGCGTGTACCTATGGGAAGTTCAGCGGTGACGCTATCATTTTATTGATGACAAGCCTGTAGCGAAGTTCAACACAGGCTCTTATCGTAGTTCGACTCGTGTCCTGCTGTTTTAAGACGCGGCAGCCTGAAAAAGCCTATATTGGCGGGCTCCAAAACAATATTTACAGCATGCGTGGTAACATTAAACTAGGACCTACCATTCCTGCCTCGTCTGGGGTATGATGTCTTTTCGTAGGTAAACACACAAGGGGCACGTTTAATAGTTTCGTCAATAAACCAGCATTTCAAACACTTTACAAAGCAGTTCTAGCGCCAGGCAGGCGGAATCCTTAAGCTCGGCTTCGCCCCTTCTGCAGAAACTCGTCGTTTTCGTGCCATAATTTCAGTTTCAGAGGTATTATTGAAAATTTTTGATTATAGAAAATTTACTAGTTGTTTAATACGCTTGTATCTAATCTTCACTGCGTGTTATTTCCTGCTTGCAAAAAGGCGAGAACTTATTGATAAAATATAAACAGGTTCTGGACTTTTCACAACAAGCAGATAACACACAATTAAAATTACGCACAGAAATATTAAACAAACCGCAAAATGTGAATATTCTATAATCGTACGTTGTCAGTAATTACTATGAATCGTTTAGCCTACGTTACGGTGTACTGATGTATCTGCGGGCCGTTGACGAAGCAGATGCCGTCGGCTGAGAACTACCACGTCAAAGGGCCCGCCGCGCCGCGCCATTACATTTATTTGTGCACGAGTGTGTACGAGGGACGAGTGCCCTCCCGTAGCCACGGGTGTCCAACGCTAGTTTCCCCTCGCTCCAGCCCGACTAGGGTTACCATACGCTCGAGATAACGAGGATGTGTTCTTTAACGGGCGACATTTCATTCAAAAGGAAGACAACGCAATCTCATCAGCGCCACAAATTATTTTTACTGGAGGACCATATAATATTATTTTTTGCATTGTTTCAGACAGCAAAACCTTTCAACACACACACTGTAGTACAAAAATGGATATAAAGGAGGAATTGTTAAACAATCTTAAACAATTTACATACTTTATCAAGAATATACCGATTTTAGTATGATTAACCAAGTGAATGTTAACACAGCTATAAAAAGGTTTGTTGCACAAAAACTAATAATATGAAAATAATTAGAAGACGAAATCTTTTATCAGGTCAGGAAAAGGCCGAATATTTTTTATCGCCATAAAAAATCTGACCGCATGCAAAAAAAAAGGCTTAAAAAGGACGTGTGCTTATTTTGTCGGACATGTGGTAACTGTAAGCTCGACCCGCCCTCCGCGTCCATCAACTTCACTCCGCACATGTGTCAGTCCACGTCGACCGCATCTGACTCGTGTGACGGCTACTTCACACAAATTAAAGGCCTTTACATAGTTAAACACTTTAGCAACTGACTTTATTTTTCTGTTCCGTTAATGGAATCACCAGTGCACCATAAGTAAAGTTAGGTTCAGGGTATTAAATTACGGTTTCGTTTTGTGATCTGTGTAACAATACGAATCTTGTTATGTAAATTATTATATCTCTCCCAGGAATGTATGTTACGTACATGAACTTACAATAAACAACGGTCTTTATACAAAAATTTAATTTCAAACAATAAAAACAAATTGATTTTCTTTTTTTGAGGTATCTACATAGGTGGTTTTTCTACCTCAAATGCTATCCACGTTTGTTTTGATAGTGTTCTATCAAAAAAGCAGGTCAGTGTTGGAACACGGAGAGTGTCTACGGCGCACCTTGCACACGCACTCTACCCCTGTGCTCCTACTGCAGTAGCTCGCCATCTTCCACGTGAGTGATCCCAGCAGTATACCTTGCAACCAAGCACCAACCGCCACAGGTAGTTGTAATATATTATCCCCTTGCCACGTGCGCTGAAGCCGATGTCCAGTGGCGACCTTTAAATTGATATAGTAAAGTTCAAATGAGAAAATAATCTTCTTGCAGCTTTGAGGGAGGGAACGTAGAAGAGACAGTGTAGGGGAGGGCTCTCCCGAACGCTCACTGCTGGAGAGGAACCACATGACACTGCTGGCGCTATACACGCCAAACTGATAACATCGCTCTCTATTACCGCGATGTTAAAGCAGCTCTCGCCTAGCCGTACTTGGCCGCTNCCTTCGTGCAGCGGCAATAGACTCGCCCGACGCGTTTTCGACTTCTGCGATTATTTTCTCATTTGGATTTCACGTTACACGTGAGACGGATGCTTACCCAGATTTCACACTCATGAACCTAACCACTGATGCGTTGGGTAGGCGAGACGCGAGAAATGCGATCTGCAAAACTTGTAAATGAAGCTCTGCTATTTCATGATAAGCCAGGCGTTAAAAAAAGTTTGTGGGTCGTTAGCAGAGATTCTTATAATTTCGCATTATACTTTGATGACAATTACGTGTTAGTTTTACATGCCATTCAACCTTCGTTCATCCTATGGGCCCCGCATAACATTGAACCTCGTGTGGCCGAGTCGAACAAGATACTGAATTCTTACTTTGCTAACAATCGGTGAACAAAAAAACTACCGCTGTTCGAGTCTGCACAGGGACGAGAAGTCTAGATCGTACTTTTCCATAACTTGAAACGGTAAGGTCTCTCTAGTGATAAACATTTTCGCATTGTAATTCCGCAACAGGTTACAAACCATATTTTTGTTTCCTCTTCGTGAAATTTAACCTATGTTCACTCGATATGCTTCGGAAGATTCTGAGCCAACGGCAGACAGTTCTCAATTGACAGGATTTCGTGTGTCTGAATAGCAACGAGATTGGGCTGTGGTGAAGGTATCAGCCGTATTTTTTACCAGTTAGTAAAGAAATGAAAATTACAGCCACTGCAGTTTGTAAAGGACCTGATGTCTCGGCGAAAAATGGCGGTATCGCTAGTAATCGGTCACGAGACGTCTGGTGAAGCTAATCCTTTAATTTTGATGCGCAGCTCAGCCGTATCTTGAAGCGCGAAACGAATGTTTAATTGGCACATGTGTGGAGCTGAGACGATTAATAATTAAATATGCGTAATGAGAGGTGTAGATTAGAACGGGGGTAGCACACTTCGTAGGAGGAACCTCGATGGCCGTTTTCGTTGAGACGTCACATTTATGTTGCGAGGAAGCCGGTCCTTTGAATGAATACATTGGTTTCGAATGTCTTCGATTTAACTCATTCAGACCTAGTGCACACAGTTGTGTACATAACGCACGTTATGGTTATTTTTGGCACGTTATGGTTATTTATTATAGTGCGAGGCCTAATGCCTAATTATCTTTCTTGTGAGTGATTTTAGACTGTGTTGCTGTTCTATAGGTTATGGATATTTATTATGTTTGCAGACGGACACAGTCTTCAGTTCATTGGCTGTGGCAACGAAACAAGTGCTGCGTCGGCATAAAGTAGCCTACAATACCCATAGTAAAATTTCTTATTTGCAACATCCGAAACCAAACATTAATTAACATTTCGAACACAATGCCCGAGTGTGGCTCGGGCTTCACTAGAAAGGAAAATTTCTCTGGGAATTGAAAACAAAGTTCGCGTGAGTATTTCCTTCATTGGTATTCACTGCTTGTCGGAATGACAAAATAACTTCACAGCACATAAACACTAATGACCTCGCGTAAAAATATTAATATTTTATAATAACTTTATTGTAGTAAACAATTTAGATTGCATTAAACATGTTACACGTGAATCATATTAATCAAGAATGGAAGTTTTCGACACGAAAAAGCCATTTTTGGGGACCAACTGTGCCCCAATCAAAGGGAGGGGGCAATGTCGACCCCCTCCCCCATTATTCTCACACGTAACCCATCATTCCTCTACTAAACCTCTCCCCGGCACGCCGCCCTGCCCCCTTTGGGGGGAGTTCCCCGGACACAGAGGGTAGGCTATGTTTGGGCTTGGGCTACTGCGGGCATGGCGGTCCAGATTCACTCACGTATAATAATCTCGCGGAGAGCGCCCCTCCATCGAGTGTTGGGGGTACGCCTTGCACGTTTGTCCGACGGCGGGCAAGAATGCGCAACAGCTGAAGATGGTGACGCGCATGCGCGGCTCGGATGTAAATAGTTGTGATTAGTTGATGGAGCGGGGAGGCCGAGTGGCTGGGCCAGTACAACAGCGCTCCCTGGCCTAGGGGACGGCGGGGGAGGGGCGACTGAAAACAGACCGCGCCGCCAGCAACCGGTTCCAGCCGGCGTCGCAGCCGGCCCCTTCACCACACTTCTGTAGCTGTTGTCCCTGCTGATCGCTGGAAATGTACCGCTTGTAGTCAGGCCTCGACTGCTGTCCGAAACCTAAGCTCCGTTTATACCGGAGCAAACAGAAGCTAACAAGTGCGAACTAGCATCAACGAACCAAGCATCCTCGCAGGTGTAAACAGTATGCAAGCACCCTTTGTCCGTGTTTGTTCAGGTTCGCATTCGTTGATGATCCGTTCGTCGGGTTTTTACTGAATCACCCACCGGGGCGAACAGCTCCGGATCAAACAGGGGCGAATGGTAGCAGACATCTGTGAATTGCCCTCATTTCTTGTTCGCTGTTTGCATGTGTTCTCGTCGGTTTTCTCCGGTGTAACTTTTGCTTTACAAGGCTGATTTACACAGGTGCAAGGCGTGCACGCTATAGGAGCGCAGACGAAAATGTGTGTTATAAGCACNCTTTACAAGGCTGATTTACACAGGTGCAAGGCGTGCACGCTATAGGAGCGCAGACGAAAATGTGTGTTATAAGCACGGATCGCCAGAGCTGTTTGAACAGACCCGGAAAATTTTCGAGTTGAACATTGCTCTTTATACTCCATCGGTTGACATTGCCTCGTCGGTTTCCCCCTTACATCCCTCTTTGAAATAAGTAGTAGTAGGCTACTGCATTCGTTTGTTGGACTTTTGTATTAGCCTAAGTTATTTTTACACCTTAACCAAAGAAAGTTGATAAATCACTTTTAGTCGGGATAGTAGGTGAACCAATATTGTGTCACTTTATCCGTTAATTATCGAGATAATTTTAAAGCTGTTTGTTAGCTCATTAAAGATAAATTTTATTTCATTATAACATCTTTCTACTTTCTCTTTTTATAATCCTTCAGACTGCCAGTTTTTTTAAGACGTCAATTGAAATTAATAACCTCCCCTTGCAGACCCGAAAATGCAATTTTCACTAAAATCCTTGGTTTTACACAGCGGAACTGAATTTATATTTGTTCGAGAAAGTTACTTAGTTTATGGGGCCGGGGGGAGGACATTTACACAGTGTCAGGTAGAAATGATCTGTTTTCATAGGCATTACATGTAATTTTACTGCAGTCAGTCATATAAGCAAAAACAGTTTACATCCGCTACGATGGCACATATTTCTGCCGCTAGATGTCAGCAACTTTGCTCGAAAACGCGAATAGACGACACATTTCTAGCTTGTAGCTGCCAGTAAATATGCACATATGTACATAAACGTGTTAAGATTTAAGAAAATTACTGATTGAGCATTTTTGCGTAAAGTACAGAGGCATGTGTGTTGTTTACTAAACACTATTGCAACGTATTTTTCCAACTTTACGTTATCAGGAAACCAGTATAACTTATTGCAGATAACAAGTAAACACAAAGGTGCCGCGCCGCATGCTTTGAGACTCGTGTACTCCGGCGTCCTGCGCATCTGAACAGCGCGAAAAAAGGCCGGTCAGCGCAGTTTGTCCCCTACGCCGTTCCCCGCAGTGTATCGTGAAGATAAGGACCAAACTTAGCCTCGGCGGACATCTGGGATCGGCAAAAGCACGTTGAATTGAGAAGTCGAAAGTCTCGACTGATGGCATTCTGCGCCGCAACTACACTATCTGATAAGACGTATTTATAAATCCCTATGTAAACGTAAACTCGTTCCTAGATGTCACTACGACCACCGCTGCTGTTATAAAAGGAGGCAGGGGGTTCGATGTTGGTCGGTCCTAGGCGATACCGGCAGAATGGGTGGAACATGGGAGCTCAATGTTTTCGAACATGGTTTATTGGTTGTCACATCAGTAAGCAATCTGTGAGGGACACTTTCGCCCTTCTCAAGTTGCCCAAGTGGAGTCGGGGATGTAATTGTGAAGTGGAAACAGAAAGGCACAACCGCAACAAAATCATGGCCGGGTAGGCCACGTGTGTTGACCGAGAGGGATCATCGAGAATTGATGAAGGTGGTACCGGAACATCTCATGTCACCGNACAGGCACAACCGCAACAAAATCATGGCCGGGTAGGCCACGTGTGTTGACCGACAGGGACCATCGAGAATTGATGAAGGTGGTACCGGAACATCTCATGTCACCGTGTGATACCATCACCTGTGAATTCCGCAGTGCCACTAACTACTGTGCAACTAGCAGCAGGAATGTAAGTCGGAGTCACGAGGACTGTGGTTCAAAGCTCAGGAAAATGCACATAAACAGCACATTTTGCGTGTGAACGCGAAGCACCGCTTTCGGTGGTGTAAAGAGCGACTCTACTGGAACGTGGACGACTGGAGCCGCATGATTTGGAGGTAATAATCACGCTATACAATGTGGCAGTTCGATGTGAGGGTTTGGATTTGGCGAATGCCAGGTAAACGCCACGTGNAATCTGTGAGGGACACTTTCGCCCTTCTCAAGTTGCCCAAGTGGAGTCGGGGATGTAATTGTGAAGTGGAAACAGAAAGGCACAACCGCAACAAAATCATGGCCGGGTAGGCCACGTGTGTTGACCGAGAGGGATCATCGAGAATTGATGAAGGTGGTACCGGAACATCTCATGTCACCGTGTGATACCATCACCTGTGAATTCCGCAGTGCCACTAACTGTGCAACTAGCAGCACGAATGTAAGTCGGAGTCACGAGGAGCATGAATGTAAGTCAGGAAAATGCACATAAACCGCACATTTTGCGTGTGAACGCGAAGCACCGCATTCGGTGGTGTAAAGAGCTACTCTACTGGAACGTGGACGACTGGAGCCGCATGATTTGGAGTTAATAATCACGCTATACAATGTGGCAGTTCGATGTGAGGGTTTGGATTTGGCGAATGCCAGGTAAACGCCACGTGNAATCTGTGAGGGACACTTTCGCCCTTCTCAAGTTGCCCAAGTGGAGTCGGGGATGTAATTGTGAAGTGGAAACAGACAGGCACAACCGCAACAAAATCATGGCCGGGTAGGCCACGTGTGTTGACCGACAGGGACCATCGAGAATTGATGAAGGTGGTACCGGAACATCTCATGTCACCGTGTGATACCATCACCTGTGAATTCCGCAGTGCCACTAACTACTGTGCAACTAGCAGCAGGAATGTAAGTCGGAGTCACGAGGACTGTGGTTCAAAGCTCAGGAAAATGCACATAAACAGCACATTTTGCGTGTGAACGCGAAGCACCGCTTTCGGTGGTGTAAAGAGCGACTCTACTGGAACGTGGACGACTGGAGCCGCATGATTTGGAGGTAATAATCACGCTATACAATGTGGCAGTTCGATGTGAGGGTTTGGATTTGGCGAATGCCAGGTAAACGCCACGTGCCGGCCGGTATAATAACCACGGTGAAATTCGGCGGAGGTGTGGTGACAGTGTGGAGATGTTTTTCATGGAAGGGACTTGGTCCTCTCTTAATGCTACGGAAGATTTTGACCGGCTGCGTGTTTTCAACGGTAGAAGACCATTTTTGGAGATGATAGTTCTGTGTTTCAGCATGACAAAGTTTCCTACGATAAAGCACAGTCTGTTTGTGAGTGTTTTATGGTAAAAAAACAGTACGTTTATACGGTCAGCTGAAACCAGAGTTTCTGTAAGTAGATTGTGTATGCGTAACGTGACCATACGTCCCGTTTTGAACGGGACAGTCCCTTTTTTCAGCACTCTGTTCCGTTGTCCCCTATGAAAGCTTCGGGACACCCAAATGTCCCGTTTTTATCAAGCAAGCAAAAATATTGATCTACTAATCATAAAAATCATTTCAAAATTGTAAATTTACCATACAAATTGAAACGTCTGAATGCTGTTTTATCTGCGGTTGTCAAATGACTTCTCGCTCGTATTTTTTTTCGTGGCGCGGGCGGGCGGCGTGGTTCCCTCCCTCCTGCCCCGTAAGCACGACTCTCCGACGCACGCATTATTCTTCGATTGTTCTCCAGCGTAAGCGCATGAGTCTGTCTACTTATGTCTACTTACATTTATTTATTTATATAAAGACACTTGGTCTCTCTCGGACGTCAGATGTTAAAAATGCCCTACTGAATCTAGTTTGGCACATGGAGGTGTCAGTGACATTGAGCAACATTTAAAATCAGAAAAACATAGAAGAGCCGATCTTGCCGCCGCATCGAGTTCTTCAGTGCTCAATTTGGTCAAGAATACTCCTACTTAAAATGATCGCCTAATATATAAAGCAAATTTGTTCTTCTGAAAAATATTTTAAAAAATACATAAGTAATATACGTATTAGTCCTGATAACATGTAATCTTTTTTTTTTCAATCTACCTACTCACGAATGAAAACTGACTAGTGACCCGTTTTGAGAAGAAAAAAAAATGGCCACGTTATGTATGCGGTATAAACGGCGCGAAGGTCAGGTTTCGTCGTATCTAGAAACCGAGGTTTGTAATTCAAATTTCGCATCGAATTTTAGGTTTCGTGTGTGGTATGAACAACGAAACTTCGGTTTTGTCTGTAAGTATGGTATAAAATCTACTAGAAGGTTCTGTTGAAGTGCGAAACAATATGTTTAAGTGGTTAAAAATAATGTGTCAAAATTCAGAGTGATTATATAATTTTGGTGTAAGTACGAAAATGACTAGCACGCAATAAATGTGTGGCATCTAAAAATAAAGTTATGAATTACCACATAGGGCCTATTGATAATGTTTTATGAAGCAATGAATGCAAGTTTAAATTACTTTTGGTCATATTTATGATTTTTGTGTAAAATGTGTTTTCTTTTCGTATCAGTATAACAAAGAAGTTGTAATTTTTTCATTGTTTTGATACCAGTGATTTTTGTTTACAATAACGCACGAAACATAAGTTTCCAAAACATTTTCGTGTAATGGTATAAACAATTCATTAAAACTTAATTTTGGAAAGTTTGTTTTCTGAAACTAAGGTTTTGACTGACGGTATACACGTACTGATAGTGTTCCGGAAATGGACTGACCCATCGAACACCTGTGGGGTGAAATTGAACGATGACTGCGATGCAGGAAGAATGTTCGGCCATTCCCCATGAGATGTTCCGACACCCGGTTGACAGTTTCTCCCGCAGGGTTAAGGGTGTGATAAAGACTACACCCGTATTAATGTCCGCTACAGTATATCGAGGGATACTTTAATAGGACAGTTTCGCGTGGGTGTCCGGATACTTTTGATCAGATAGTGTAGTGTAGCTGTAGTTAACACACACTCTCACCTTAAAAATTAAAATGTATGCATTTTGAAATATTTTTGGCTACAGAACGCTAAGTATGACGCTACGCCACTGCTTATCAGCCTGCTCGCCCTCCACCATGGTGAACCGGGTTCGATTCTCGGCGGGGTCGCTCTGGATTTGCGCATAAGGGATCTTGGCTGAATTTGCTGTTGTCCTGTGGATTTTCTCAGGGTACCCTCATTTCCCCCATCATTGCATTCCGTCGCTGCTCTATTCGCACCTCACGTCTCCCTCACCCGCACTGTAAGACTTCATCAATTAAATGCCTCCGAACCGAAATCTCTCTCTCTCTCTCTCTCTCTCTCTATATATATATATATATATATATATATCTTTATTTGCTCATTCTGTTTGTGTTTATTACTGGCGTATCAGAAAACACGTGCCACAATCACTAGTAACAATTAAACTGCTTGAGGTCTATACTGCCACCTTATGTATTTGCGTCTCTGATTGTGGGGATCCAGGTAAAATAATACACTGGGACTCCTTCCTACAAAACACATCCATATGAATATTTATTTTTAATCGAGACCCAAATTAGTATTAACATTTTTCTTGCTAAACATGTATTTTCTGTTAACACATATTTAGAGTTTCGTGTGAAATGTATTTGAAAGCAAGTGACAACATACGTAGATTGTCATGGGTCCCTACGCCCGTGGGACAACCACCCANTGTCATGGGTCCCTACGCCCGTGGGACAACCACCCATCACTCTTGGCCCTAAACTGTGTCCTTAGGACATGTCGCTTATTACTGCACGTAACCCCTGTGATGTTAAGGCTTGTAAGCCCAATGTCCCAGATTTAATTTTTATTCATTGACTTGAATTTTATCCTAGGTTTTGTTCCAGACTGACTGTNGTAAGCCCAATGTCCCAGATTTAATTTTTATTCATTGACTTGAATTTTATCCTAGGTTTTGTTCCAGACTGACTGTAGTAGAAGGATAATTTACTGATTTCCCACTTAATACAACAGCCTAGGTTAAAATTAATATCCATACTTTAACTCAAAACTTAACGCTTAAAATATTTCATAAATTGAGATAAATGTTTAGCTGTGAATAAAAATTACATGAAACTAGTACATTATATTGAACAACTTGNTATTTCATAAATTGAGATAAATGTTTAGCTGTGAATAAAAATTACATGAAACTAGTACATTATATTGAACAACTTGCTGATTAGGGCTAATACCCATAAATTACGTTAAAATTAAAAATCACGTAGATATCCCAAATCAATTATACGAGCAGGCATTATCAAAATAAATTACAACCAATAAAATTAACACCCTATTTTCTATACTCTCGAACCAGCTTTTGTAAGCTCAATTTCGAACAAGTTCGAACCTAGCAATTGTAAACACGTATCACACAGCATGACGTAATTTCTGGTGAGGCATGTCATAAGATGTTGTAGATAGTTCATAATTAAAGTAAGGGGGAAGAATTTCTTACCAGAGAGTTTCTAGTTTCTGTCGTATTATAACCAAAGAGCTGAAAATTTTGCAAGTTCATGTAATTGCATGATAGGGAGTAAGGCGGTCGCCTACCTAATGTTTAAATGCGTTACAATGTGTTTGAAATAATCCTACGAGTAGTAGAAAAATGGCGGTTCTGGGATAGGGGCTGGGGCTGGAGGACGGAGGACAAGGTGGCGTCATGTGGGGGACGAGTGACGAGCGTAATTTCTCCCCTTTTCCCCCCAAAAACGTCAAAATATGCTCAAAATTTCCCGAATTTCACTCCAAATTTTTCAAAATTGTCTCAAAAAAATTTCTTGCGCAATTTCCGCAGACGATCCTACAATGTGGCTCAGGACCCCTTTTTATTTTTAGGGACTGAGGACTCTATGGTTTGAGGACTTGTCCTAACATGCTGTACGAGGCTCTCGATAGGCTCTCGGCTCTGATTGGCTACGCGAGGCTCACGAATGGATCTCGTCTCTGATTGGCTACGTGAGGCTCTCGAAACTGACAAGCCAGTACCATTCATATTAGCTTAAGAATGGTCGTGTTCATTGACCCCTATAATACAACTTCTCACATAGTATAAGCATAGTTGACCCTAATTTCCGAATCGTATAAGATATAGTTACCACATTTGTAACATATGCATCATCGCCGACAACGAAAATTATCACATGGTCATTTATGCCCTACGCGATCTTATAAGCATAGTTGACCATAATTTCCAAACCCGTTTAAGATCCAGTAGCCAAATTCGTAACATAGACATCACCCCCGACAACGAAAATGATCACAGTGTCATTTATGCCCTATACGTACTTATAAGCATAGTTGGTCGTAATTCCCGATCCGTTTAAGATACAGTCGTCAAATTCATAATATAGGCATCACTCCCGACAACGGGCCCTGAGTCATATTGTGGGATCGTCAGCGGAAATTGTGCAAGAAATTTAAAAAAAAAAATTTTGAGGGTAATTCGGGAAATTTTAAACATATTTTGACGTTTTTGGGGATAAAAGGGAAATTTCTTGGGAAAAAAGGGGAAAAAATGACGCTTGTCACTCTTTCCCCGCATGACGCTACCTTGTCCTCCGTCCTCCATCCCCAGCCCCTGTACCAGATCCGCCACATTCCTACTACTCCTACCATTTTTGTGACTGAACTATTAAACTTTTCCCCGATGTGTTTACCTTCGAAAAGAAAATATACCTACCACAGACGAGGAGAGATCAGTACTTTCAAGATATCATTCATGCTAATAATATTATTTTTAAGGGATTCTCCAGACTGCTATAACTTTACAAACTTAACTATACGGAGGGGCCTGTATTGTACCTCGGTACAGATATTCCACCAATAAAATGATGGGGATCATCGCTTGAAGTCGCCTAGGTACAAGCACACAAAACATTGCACGCTAATTCAGCAGTGCCTTGCGAGTACCGGCGATGGTGCACTTGATGCGCGTGGCAGTGTAGCCCTTATCGCTCCGCGCTTCTGAACCCCAAGCGCGAAAATNTATGCCCTATACGTACTTATAAGCATAGTTGGTCGTAATTCCCGATCCGTTTAAGATACAGTCGTCAAATTCATAACATAGGCATCACTCCCGACAACGGGCCCTGAGTCATATTGTGGGATCGTCAGCGGAAATTGTGCAAGAAATTTAAAAAAAAAAATTTTGAGGGTAATTCGGGAAATTTTAAACATATTTTGACGTTTTTGGGGATAAAAGGGAAATTTCTTGGGAAAAAAGGGGAAAAAATGACGCTTGTCACTCTTTCCCCGCATGACGCTACCTTGTCCTCCGTCCTCCATCCCCAGCCCCTGTACCAGATCCGCCACATTCCTACTACTCCTACCATTTTTGTGACTGAACTATTAAACTTTTCCCCGATGTGTTTACCTTCGAAAAGAAAATATACCTACCACAGACGAGGAGAGATCAGTACTTTCAAGATATCATTCATGCTAATAATATTATTTTTAAGGGATTCTCCAGACTGCTATAACTTTACAAACTTAACTATACGGAGGGGCCTGTATTGTACCTCGGTACAGATATTCCACCAATAAAATGATGGGGATCATCGCTTGAAGTCGCCTAGGTACAAGCACACAAAACATTGCACGCTAATTCAGCAGTGCCTTGCGAGTACCGGCGATGGTGCACTTGATGCGCGTGGCAGTGTAGCCCTTATCGCTCCGCGCTTCTGAACCCCAAGCGCGAAAATATCTTCAGGTAGGCGACCTCCGCAAGTACTTGTACTGTATCGTTTGTGGTTGGGCCACGAACTTTTTCGACACGCCATCGAGCGTGTTTTGTCGTGCAGTAGCGTGCCTGACTCGCATTCGGGAAATCTCGATCTCGACCGAATTCTCTTGATGGGGGGATGGTTTTTCCCGAAGCCATTTTACATCGTCACTGTAGGCCAATACCGGTGCAGTTCTTTTATGTTTACCTCTCCAGTTGTTCACTCATTATTTTGAAATAAAGTTTAGTCTTTATGCATAAAATATATCATGATTACTGCTATTATTATTATTATTTGAGATGACTTGGAGTCACCGTTGAATACGTATCAATTGAATAAAGAATCAAAAACTAGACAGTTTACAAAACGAAAAGCGGTGCTCCAGCCATTGAACTAATTAATTAATAAAACCAATGGAACTAGCATGACTAACAGAACTGTTTATTGTAGCGTTATAGTCAAATGAATCCGCGTGCTAAAACCAAGTACATGATTACAACGTAAACTTGTTGGAAATATGTAGTTTCTAGCCATAAAATATTGTGGGAAAACGTGGTTTCGTTTGTATAATGTAATTCTTCTGAAAGTAGCACATCCATATTGGCTATCGCCACTGTTTGTGCCACGTGTATTGTAATGGCTATTAACTTCACATAAATTATATATACCTATTGGTTTCGCTTCACATAAAGTATAGGTAGGTACTGTTTTAACTTCAGTTATTTAGATTTATTTTCTGGAAGATAGATTTGTGGCAGAAAGTAATGGTGTAAGAGTAAGTTTACCCAGAAAACGTAGACGTATCATAAAATAAAAACGTCCAGGCGCGCATTTGTACAGACAAATTACTTTATCAATGTCAATACCATGCACGTCTTTGTATACCAACATGATAAAATAAAAATTTTGGTTTATTATATGGTATAACGTGGATAATACAGTAGGCTATAAACTACTACTGCAAACAGTTAGCTGATATAGGGTTAATTCATTTTACTGCCAAATCGCAACTCCTTGTTGCTGCGTGGTGGGTGTTTTCCTGATCANAGCTGATATAGGGTTAATTCATTTTACTGCCAAATCGCAACTCCTTGTTGCTGCGTGGTGGGTGTTTTCCTGATCAATGACGGAATTGGTTGTCATATTCGGGGTTTGTAACTCATGGAACACTTGTAACGTGAGTAAGCAGTGCCTCCTGTGCCGAGTGGAGTGCAACATTAACCCTAAAAAATTAATTCCACTCATAACTGGCAGTGGCCATAAAGTTATTAGCACTTCATCAACTCTAAAATTATTTTAATGCTAGTGATGGTTACCCGCGCAGAGGTGGGAAAAATCGGTCTTGTGCCATGTTGTTGCTGTAGTTAACAAATACTTACTGGGAAGTATAGGGCCTATGCTCGATTGCAAATATTAGTTAATAATTTTGAAGGCAATTTATTACAAATGCATATAAGTAGATTATAGTCACTTGTAGTTCTGCCAATGTCATTTGAAATACACAACAAAAACAACAAAATACGTTGATTAAAAAATATATGAATTGATGATTACAGAAAGATGTATGAGAACACCAAGCATGTGAGAAAGTGCGGAAAATAGTTGTTTCTAAGTGAGCCACTGTGATACATGTAATACGTTTCTCTCTTTTAGTACGTTTTCTTCGTAGTGTCACATTTATACGTGTGAATGGGAGCCATAACAAATGAAACAGTGTATGACTGGCAAAGGTAACGGATTCAGACTATTTCCTCAATCAACAGAAATAAAGGGTTATAATTTGTGTAAAAAGTATATTACTAAAATGGAAACACGTGGTTTATATTTATATTGAATGTTGTGTTGTTTATATAAAAATACAAATCAAAGAAAGTTAAAGTGAGCTACGTTTTTCATATAGTTGGTCACCCCTGTTTAGCCTACCTTCCGAAGGAAAGAAGGCACTGTAATCACCTTAATGTCTGTCTGAAATGTTTGTCCGCCCTAATAACTTTTAAACCCGACCACCGAATTTCACCAAACTACGTCCACATAAAGTACTTCGTAATGACATTGGATTTTTATAGTTTTTGATCACGCCGGGTATTTATTCTCATGATGGCGGCAATTTAAAAGTTTAGGCCACTATGTTATACCTCGAGAACTATGTAACCGATTTCAACCAAATTTGGTAATTTGATAGTACATGAAATAAACATAATAATAAAGCGATAATCTTATTGGTCTGCCAATTTGAAAGTTACTGCATATATTTAAAAATAAAACTTTTCTGTTATATCTCTGGAACCATTTAACCGATTTAAACCAAATGTTGTACGTTGACTGCATGAAGTAAGCATTGGTTTAGAAACCGATAATGCTATTAGTCCGACCCGGTGGGGTCGCTCCCGGATTTTCGCAGTTCCATGTTCACCTCGCTTCACCCTCATCGGCTCTCAAGACCGCCCAAATCTCTCCACTCCGCTGACAAAGTTCTGCTAAGTAGGGTTTGCCGGAACGAAGTGGTGGGGGTAATCAAGACCGGCCAGCGGCATCATCAGGCACGATTCCCACATGCGAAAATCAGGGAGCGACCCCACCGGGAATTGAACCAGGTTCGCTTAGGTGGGAGGCGAGTGCTCTAACTACTACACCACCGCGGGGCTCCTTTGTCAACGGATTAGCGCCTTCTTTCTTAGGTTAGTGGTAATTAGCATTAATATACTAAATTCGTACAGTTAGAAATATGTCCTGTTAACCTTTGATATATTCGTACTAAGAATGAATTCAAAATGAGAGCTCTGTCAGCTTCATGTATTTTCTCGAAACTTTTTTGAGTTTCCTTTGCACCGGCTTCCAGTATATACTACACGTTACAGGTATTAAGTTTCCAACATTAATGAGAATTAATACCAAATAATAATGGCGTATCACACTATTAGCCTGATACTTCTTTTTCATCATGATGATCACAATAGAACATATTATGTTAGCAGCACTTCCAAGAGAAGCAACAATAACAAGTAATAATACCAAATAACGATGGTATAGGCCTAAACAGTGCAGCCAACTTCCCCTTGTCTGCAACAAATCGTCCCGCGCAAAACATTATGTAGATTGGCTGCTACTCCACTCTTTAGTCTATCGAGTGCAGAATTACCTGAGTCCGGAACTCTGGACCCTCCGCAGTAAATTATAAACGTCACTAACTGTGTGACTCAAGCCTTTTGTGTGGTCAAAATATGCTTGTACCACTACATAACAACAGCCCAACGTGAAGTCATATTGGCGAAAAAGTGGACTTAATACGTTCTGTACTTATTGATTCATAATGGACCTAATTAAATTACTGATGCCTCTTGAGATTCTCATATGGGACCCTATAATTTTTATGTATAATAATAAAGATTAAAATGTGGCCCACGTTCCTCGTCAACTTTATATATCTTGCACAAGTGTTTTTGTGCGTGAAAATGATTGTGAAAAACGCCCGTTCCATCCATTTCCACTTGAAAAAATACACATTATAAACGGAAATAGAAAAACTGAAACGTGTTGGATATGGCATGTTTTTTTTTTTAAATGCTGTTCCTAGGTGGATATATTTTACACACGCGGGGCAGTTTTTGAGTAAAGCTTGATTCACATTAATACCGACCATCGCCAGACAGACAGACAGAGCAGACAGAAACTGTGGTTGTTCGCATGTAAGCGGATTTTGTGCGTTACCGTTTTGGTCTTTCGTCGGTATCTCGGTTTACGACCACGCTTGTTCGTTACGTTATTTTGAATATCAGTGTTTTTTTTTTCTCTCTACGTTAGTAATTTCAGTGTGGTACGAATTTCATCGAATTATTTTTAAGTGTCTATAATTTTTTTTTTTNTTCTCTCTACGTTAGTAATTTCAGTGTGGTACGAATTTCATCGAATTATTTTTAAGTGTCTATAATTTTTTTTTTTTATAGTTTCAAAAGAAAGTTTAGTGCTACCTATCGGTTCATTTCCAAACAACACTTGTTTATTCANTTCTCTCTACGTTAGTAATTTCAGTGTGGTACGAATTTCATCGAATTATTTTTAAGTGTCTATAATTTTTTTTTTTATAGTTTCAAAAGAAAGTTTAGTGCTACCTATCGGTTCATTTCCAAACAACACTTGTTTATTCANATTTTTTTTTTTATAGTTTCAAAAGAAAGTTTAGTGCTACCTATCGGTTCATTTCCAAACAACACTTGTTTATTCATATTTTTGAATAAAATTAATATTTGACTTTTACGCATTTAATTATTAATACATACAGTTAACGGTCGTGGACTGTTGCACCAATACACATTGATAATCCATCAAGTAACTGGTGTAAAACATGTGAAATATCGGCGAGCGAAAATTGCGGCATGAGCTCAACTTTTTGGCGTGGCGTGTGCGGAAAACGAAGGTGGTTTCTGATTGGCTGCTCCAGCTTTCCGCTCTGTCTGGTTGGCGTTATCGGTTTACATGAACCAGCCAGCCATAAGAAGTTTCTGCCTGAAGCTTTGCGCACTGTTCAGCGGCCAAGCCAGGCGGAACCCTTTGCGCCGGTTCTCACTCCAGTGCATACAGAACAGAATTAACCCAATTTTAGTGGCCGTCGATTGAAAAATAACACGTTTAATAATACATTACTGTATAAATGGCAGTCACTGTTTGCGGAAGGGGGGTACTTTTATAGAGTTTGATTACAAAAGTGTTTAATGAACCGTGAAGGATGTTTCAGGCGGGGACCGAGATGCTCGATGTTTATAGACACCCTGGAAGCGGCGGCGGTACAGATAAGCCGGCTAGTCAGAGCCTTCAGTCGGCAAATAAGGAAACGAGTTCTCTACACATTGCCACGGGCGATAATGTAAACATTTGCGCTCATGGGCGTGTGATGCACATTAGTCATATTTTGTTTAAATTACCCGAATCGCTTGGAAACCGGTTGGGCGCGTGTGTTTATAAACGAGCGAGCGTGGAAAGAAAAAAACTTTGCGAGGAGCAAACTTTTGCTTAATTCAGCCTTTTTTTTTTTAGCGTAATTTTAAAATAGAATTTTTAGCGTTGCCGCGCACTAAGTCGTCCTGTTTGTTTATTACCTAGTTGGTTAACGTTTAATTGCGCACTGTCGTAAGTTATACTTCGTTTGTTCCTTCAGCTATATCTTGTATATATTCCATGTATTTGTTTTCGAGCGACACTAAGAAATTGTTACAAACTAAAATACATAACTTTTGCGCTAGTTACAACTGAAGCATGCGTAGAACACAGTAAATAACGAACTTAATTTGATACCAATTAAAAAAAAATTATACTTTCAATAAGACATTAAAACATGGAATTACGTTTCATAGTTGTCTGGCAACATTACTGAAATTACTGTGACTGACTACTTAAGAATTAAGAGGTTAAACAGTCGCTTGTATCGCGAACTCCAGCGCACACGCCAGTAAACTGGCAGCACTGGCCAGCAACATGTCTGAATGCCGTTCTCCATCCATCGCCTGTTAACTTACTCGCCACCCGCAAGCTCTGCCAATATGCAACCTTTTCTCAGCTCGCAGTTGCCAGTCAGACACAAGGCCCGTTACAAGACTACGTGCAGCTGTATGGGCAAGTTTATATATATATATATATATATACACACACACATATACTTCTTCAGTGTCGGTATCGAAACTGCTAACCTGACCATGAACCAGCAATAGTATTATTTCGTCGTACTAAAATTTGTCGGTACACGTCACAAGAAAACGCACAAAACGTACCATACATACAACATTTAGATTCACGAATATTTGAAAAAAAAAAATGTATGCTCCTTTCAGTGGTGCCCCTCGGTCCACACCCCGGAAACGACGATACAGTAGATCAATGTTGACTGATTATGCCTCGGCTAGCCCGTTATTAACTTAGTCTATGTTGAAAAGTCAATGAAGATGTGCAAGTTTGTATTGGTTCCGTATTAACTCGTGTTTGCGAATCCACCCGACATGATCGGATATTCCTGTTGGTCGTTTAAGTATTTACTATTTTTTTTTATGACCGCGGTCCGCGATGAACCACTCGCTCCTCGGCGGTATACGCGCCACCGCCCACCGCATCCTTGCTACGAAATTTGACTTGACGATTGGAAACGGCCTTGATTACAAGACCTCCCTCGCTTCTCGGGAATGCCTGGACCTCCGTCAACCAAGCGTCTCATGCAAGTGCCAAACGCGCTGGTTATAGTCTATTCACGGTTACTTCCAACTCTTCTGAAACCCTGCTAAATTTCTACTACCAGGATATCCCTCCGCCTCATGTAAACAAATTTAACTAAGTCTAGAAAATTACACCAAAGGGATTACGTACCTCATTCGTTTGCACTCAGTGTAATTATATATTCCATAAGAACTATTTCTTGCTAGGCATTACCAAAAAACTTATTTTCTCTATGTTTTCATTCATAGATACATTCTAATTAAAAGTTCAATTTAACCAAAAGTAATGTGCTTTTATGTTAACAGACGTATAAAACGTTTGTGATAGATGACACATTTGGGAAACAACAAAACACGTTTATTTAAAATAGATTTTGAGCGGGTAAGTCGCTTCGCACCCTCGAAACAGCACTGCGCGGCGCTCTCCTCCATTTGCCACTTAAATGCTTTCTGTATCCCTGTAATGTTGCTTCGATCCGCTGATACTGAATACGCACTTATTGAAATAAAATTACGATCGCAGTTGTTTTTACATTCATTACACTGTACTGGTTATATACCTTCACATGCTTCATTATTGTTACTTGCTCTTTAATTTATTTGAAAACTCTCCGCTGCAAGATGTACGGGAGCAAAAAATAGGGGGGCGGAGGGGTGAGAGCCTCCCATGCTACTTGAAATTTGACCAAAAATCTTATACTAAATATATTTAAAATTATGTTGAAAACAATGTAATATTATAAGAGGTGGCGAGATGATGGTCAAAATTATACCAAACAAATACTATAATTATAAATATTACAAAGTAAGTCACCTGTCTTAGATTATCCTCCCAAGGACGTATCCAGGAGTCAGTCTAGAAGGAAAAAAAAGGAGGGGAGGCCCTTTGTAGTCAATTTTAAAATCTCCAATATGTTGACATTTTAATGTTTTTACTCAATTTCACCGTGTAAAAAATACATAATGTTACTACTACTTTTTCAAATGCATTCTACNGTTTTTACTCAATTTCACCGTGTAAAAAATACATAATGTTACTACTACTTTTTCAAATGCATTCTACGCGAATAATTTTTAAAATTACGTAACTTTGCTGTTGCTGTTTAGCAACAGTGTGTGTGTATGTGTGTGTGTGTGTGTGTGTGCGTGTGTGTGTGTGTGTACACACAGGCTATTCACGGTAAACTGATTACTTTTGAAAGACCTCTCATTTGGAATAATAGTTAACAAATATATTTTATTTAAGCCTTATACATTAACTTCCGGGTGCGATGGAATATAGACACTGTTTATTACTTAAATGGCAATATTTATTTACGAAATATGGTTAAATATAAAAAATGGTTGATGGGAAAAAGTAACTAGACCCTCAAAAGTGCTCACTTTACCGTGAACACCTATACATACATTGAAGCATTTTATTTCTTTACTGCAGTGACAAAAAAAGTAATACTGTAATTTTTTTTTCATTTTGCAGTGTATTTTTAGGTATGCAAGACATTTTTTTTATTTAGTACTGAATATAAGTAGTATAAGCGTATGGAATGCAGACAAAACATAAAATTTCACTTTGGAATTGACAGTGCTATCACACTTGGTGTTGAGGAATTCCCTAAAAATCCCTTACGAGGTCCATCTCACCCCGCCCATTCTTGAGGCAGGTGAGTAACGACAGGCGTGTTCCTTGGTTTGGCCTTGGGGGGTGGGGGAGGGGGTTGACATTACATCGGGCCTTCAGTTTTTTTATTGAGCACTAACGATTACTTGTATACCAGCATTGGAACAATATACAAACTGACATAATTTAGACAGTGAATTAAATTTCTGGCTAAGTAATCCCTTCTTGTAATACGAATAAAATTAATTTTACTCATAAATATCATCAAAAGAATATGGTAAACCATTTTCTTTATGAAGCGTGGTGTCACAGTTAATCTGTTTTGTGGAGTCCCTGTTATTTTAATATGATGCCCGTTTCGTTTCTTTGGGCATTATTGTATCTTTAAACTACGTTTGAAAAAGTTACGATAGGTTCGTTAACAATTCTTAAATATGTTTGTCACACTCTATGTATGCAAATACGTAAGTATACTATGATTCTGAGTACTTCGTTTCGGAAATTCTAACCCCAACGAAAGTGTGAAAATCTACACCTTTTAGCATTTATTGTTACATACTCGTGGTTTCTTAAATATTTTACTTCAGTCCTTTCATAGACATTACTGGAGATAAATGTAGTTCAAAATTAATTGATTATTTATACTTTTTTTTATCAGCCTAGCATAATTATATACCATACGTGCTATCCTGCAGACACACAGTATTTTCTCCTATAAGACTTTTGAAAAAGTTTTGGTTAGAAAAATAATTAATTACGTAATAGGCTAGCACTCAAATGAACTCTTTTAATATTTCCGCACAAATTATTTTCTCTGATTCTACAAGTTAGGAACGGAAGTTCGGAAAATTATTAAGAATTAGATATAATGCAGCATAGTTTGCAACACATGATCGTTAGTGCCCTAAATCCTACTATAGGCTGTTCACGGTAAAGTGAGCACTTTTGATACCCTCTCATTTGGAATAGTATATTTTATTTTAGCCTTAGATGTTAACTTCCGAGTGCGGTGGGATATACACGCTGTGTTTACACTTACATGACAATATTTATTTTAAAAGGTGGTTAAAGGATAAAAAAAATTACTAGAAGGAAAAAGTAAGTAGGGCATCAAAAGTGCTCACTTAACGGTGAACAGCCTATATCAAATAAAAATCGAAGTCTAACCTAAGAATGCCAACTCTTCCTCTTACGTGATCCTTGGTTTGGGCAGTCGACTTCGTTTGGAGCCAGCTCATGCTGACCGTGCCTCAAGCGGCAAAAACACGTAGTAGAAGTTTTATTTCAACCGTCCCGTTACACGTAAATGAACGTCACTGTTTGTACTTGTGTATTCGATCTTTATGTAGAGGGTTTTAAATAAAGCTGACATGAAGACAAAGTATGACACTGCGATTGTATTGACAACAAAAATTCTTCACACCTGTTTGTCACTATTCTTAAATTATAATCATAAGAACAGCCAGACAGCTGGGTGTTTACCTTTAATACGAACCTCATTTCCGTGTTTTTCACTGTTAATTAAGTACATTGAAACTAACATTCCAGAAAATTCTCTATCTGCAACCCCTTACATTTCAACGTAAACACAAACTGCCGTAGGGGCTGCGGTGGCTGAGCGGTTAGACCGCTGGTCTCCCACTAAGGTGAACCGAGTTCAATCCTCGGCCGGGTCGCTCCCGGATTTTTGCAAGTGGGAATCGTGCCGGACGATGCCGTTGGTTGGCGGGTTTTCTCGGGGATCTCCCGTTTCCCTGCCCTTGCATCCCGGCGCTGCTCCATTCTCACCTCATTTCACCTTCATAGAATCCTCAAGACCTCGTTGTTAAGAGCCGCCCAAATCTCTCAACTCAACTCAACAAACCGTACTTACAAGTCAAGTTGCCAACGAGATGGGAAAATCAGTGTGATGTATTACTGTATAATGTTATAATTAGTGGCAGCTGCGTGCGTTTCTGGTTTTGTACTCATCTGAGTAAGTATTGGCCTCACAATAACTTGTTTAAATTTGTAACGGGGCTTTTAAAAGTGCCGACTTAACCGCGACATAGTTATAAACATTATTTATAATATTAGGTTGTTCTTGATGAAATAAAAGTCTTAAAGCTGTCTTCTGAAAGGAATGATTTTTCATAATTTGGCCCGCTGTTCGGCGGGTTTTCATGGGGATCTCCCGTTTCTCCCACCCTTTCATTCCGGCGCTGCTCCGTACTCACCTCGCTTCATCCTCATCGGCTCTCAAGACCTCGATGTTACGAGCCGTCATCTCTTCACTCACTCGCTCACTCTTAATTTGTTGGGAACGTGAAGCTGGTGTATTTGAATTCTGTTCACATTCCACCATACTGTGCCTATTGACGAAGCAGACTGTGTACCGGAAGTGAAGTTTGGACCTAGCGGTGACTCCTTTGTCTCGTGAGCAGATCAAAGATACCCGAACAACCATCTCTTGAAAGGAAAGTGGACAAGATTGCACACACTACAAAAAATATTTAAAAAATATATATAAAAAAAAATTGTAGGACTTTCGTCGAGGAAGCAAGCTGTGGACTGTGGACTGTTTTATTGGGTGTAAGCCTGAATAAAATAATTCCTCAGCGCCTTTTGTCATTGCTCGTATGTGTCGCATGCCCCGCCCCCGCCCCGCTTACCCATAAGCCTTGTGGCATTAAGTCATGTTCCCTTGTACCATTTGCCCTTCTGCTGGAATAAGCCACGGAGAGTTTTTTTTTTTTTTTAAATAAAAGTTTGGAATTTAGTTGCCGAAAAGTTTCCATGGCGTACCGTAAAGCGGGGTTACATTTTACCCGCTGGGAAATGTTTAACTACCCATTTTCTTTTTGTTGCACTTGGAAAACGAACACCTAATTGTAGCTGTTCATTTTAAATTATCAAGACAATATACCCAGGGAATGTTTGGTACTAATTTACCAAATGACACAAACAAACATTTCGAGTGGTTCAACGTTATCCCAGTAGGTTTACGGTATCACAAAGATAAATTCAGATTTTTGTTATGTTTATTTGAGGATAAAAACTGTTAACTGACCATTTATATAAACAGTAGTCAACTCAACTATTTCCTCGTAGCGCATTTCTATTATGTTATCAACGGCTACCAACATTCTTCAAACATAAATAAAATGGAATCTGTGCCAGGGCACCTGTACACAGAAAAAAATCTAATGTTGTTTCAACAGTATTAACGTTACTGCTACAGTAATTTTCCGTTATCTGTGAGCCGACAGTAACTAATGTTGTTGTTAATGTAATATACTGTTAAACTAGTAATGTCAATGTAACATTAAGTACTTTTGTAACAACGTTGCCTCCTTACTGTTCCGTCAACATTAAGGTGGTGTTTATGTTGCGACAAAACAAATTTTGTGTTGAATTGATGTTATTTGTGTTAAGATTTTCTTGTATTTTCTCTACTTCAAAAAAAACATTTCAATGTAAAATAAATTAAGTACTATTATTTTGTCTCAAAAAGAAATATTAGGTACAAACGAAGAAAAATATAACGGCCAGAAGTGGAAACTAACCCGCGCCTTGCGTGCGTGATGTACCAACTGTTCTATTTTAACACGTGTGAATGAATTTTGTATTGTAGGTATTCAATATAACATAACGAAAAACTTCAGTTCTCTTTCGTTATGTGGAAATACTTAATGCTTTAGAAATATATACATATTTGGGGCATGTAAACTGCTTTGCAAGGCTTGAGAGTTGGTTATAAGCTACATTTAGTTATCCTATGCTTTAAAATTTAAATATAGTGGTTTCATTTTAAGAGGTTATCGTTGTTCAGTCATACGCCATTTTACAACGCCAAGTCAGTTTAAACTTGTGTTTGTTGGACATTAATTTAATGTCACAGTAACACAAAATATTTTGTTCTTCCTGTTATTTTTAGTGTTATACAACATTTGGTTGCGGCATCGTTACGTAGAGGCTTTATTAACATTAACACGTCAACAGTATATTTGCATTATAGTAATAAAAGACTTTGTAAATGGTTAGCATTATTAACTTTGTCACAACATAAGTAATTGTATTACAACATAAACGCTTAAATAAATGCCTCAATAGTAATTGTTTTGTTTTAACAACGTATTTTTTTTCGTGTGTAGCCAGTAAGCTCTCAGAGACCTTAAGAGGGATGGGTGGGTGACTTATATGTCAGTTGTTCACTGAAATTTTGCAAATTCGTCCCGTCTTACCCACACGACTGCTACTATTAAGTTTTTGTGGGGGGGGGGGATACTGTAGATTTACAAAAGACGACCTTACGAATGAACAAAATAATGATAAAACATGTTATTTCAACAATTATTTGCCAGTTACACTTACAAAAACTTTTTACGGTGTACAGCAGCTATTCCCCAATGGTAGTCTGAACAAGATGTAAGATTATGCATTATTTCATGTTGATTTTTCTGAACATACTAGCCAACACGGTGCTTCTCGTATAACGTAAACAAGGTTTGCAAAATATTTAATTTTAATCTTCTTACTTAGTAAATATGAATTACGTGTGAGTTTCACATTTACTCCTCTACATCACGAGCTTCATCATGCTATCCATTGTAGTTATCGACACACTATATCGTTCCTCGAAAATATCCAAAACACACGGCGGTAATAGTAAACATTTGTGAATTACTATCGGCAATGTCACTCGCCCGTATTGCAGTATTGCGAAAATTGTTATTTGTGATATATTGCCAGAACTTTGACAGGAAACACTTGCGACATTCAGAAGTATCGTTTCGTGAGTGGTGTATAAAATTATTGTTCTGGCTTCATAGTACTATTATCATTATACACTACAAGGGTCCTTCCCCTTCATGTTTTTTTAGTGTAAAATTTATTCATTGATCGAAAAGTTGAAGTACTGGCAGTATCCAGCTAAATATTTTCTCAGCAATCCTCAGCTGTTGGTTCCAGTGAACGCTGATAGCATTGTGGAGACAGCACACCCTCAAACCATCCTTATACTCGTAGTTTTCCTTACCCAACATCGGTTATCTACTACTCATAGCTGGTTTTATCCCACTTCATTATATTTTATTTACTTGGGTAAATTTTTAATTTTGATCCACATTGTCTGGCTTTGGTCTATAGCATTTGAGACTTAAATAATTGCTTGCAAGGTGACAGGTGTATAGGAAGAAATCCTTCAATTTGTCGTCAGGAGCAGCCACTGCAAATAATATTGTCACGAATGCGAAATAAATTGTGAGGTTATATATGAAATTATAATTATTTTTGTATTGTTTTTAATTGTATAGAAGCGTGGTTATAGATTAGTAATATATTCATTGCTGGGTCCCAGTGGTATTTAAGACATTTTATAAGTGGTGAAAAAAGAGTGCGCCCATCTTAGAGTATACATATTGAAAAAGTCAAGAGAAACTTGCAGTTTATTAATTTTATTTTATGCTGTTTGAAACATATTGCAAAATAAACAAAGAAACTTTTACAATAGATGGGCCCGAGTCACTCCCTCCCATCCTTAATTGCTGCCTACTTCTGTCGGCAACCAGGTACAAGTTTCCCGTTAAATCTGGACTACAGTGGATACGAACTGTGCCGTCAAAATAGTGTTACAAATGCCGGGCATGACCAGTTTCGTGAAGGGATGGAAGTCTTGATTAAATAAAAGAGCTAATTTGAGTGTAGATCACTGCTGTTATCGTTAAAAAAAATCAGCAACCGTACGCGCATGTATCGAATTATTTTCAATTTAAACCTTTCCTCTGGGTGCCTCACTTTCTTTGTCAATCAGTGTACCCACAATACTACAAAACTACCATTGTGAATTTTGCAGTTTTTTAAGGCCCTGTATGTCTTTTGGCAACGCTGTAGATTTTCCTTCTGTGGTTTGAATATTATCCTAGCCTCAATACTTTGTCTAAAACGCTAAAGTTAATGTAATAAAACTTTTAAAAAAAGTTTTAAATACTGACGTCTGCAGAAAAAATATGACGTGTGTACGAAAAAAAAAAGTATTCAATGCGCTTGTGCGAGGTTGTTTCCAGTGCTCGCTACATTGTAAGTTTGTCGCAGTTGTGGTTAACACGTGAAGTATTGTGACAAAATAAGAAACATGAGCCTTATGCTTGAGTTTCCTCTCTTTCCTTGGAATTTAAATTACTCGCTGGGTGAGATTCTAGGCGTATGGTTGGCTGGCTCTTTTGTAACTTTACCTTTAACTTAGATTTAGATTCCTTTATTTCCCCGAACCGAAACCCCAACTTCTAGAAAATACAGTAGGCTTGAAGTAGTAATTTTGTTTGGGAAAAGGTCTAAATTGCTTTAGTTTTATTTATCGTTAGTTTTCAGATAATCTTACAGCTAATTTCCAATTACCACAAGTGTCCCTATTTTCTGTCTAAGGAACAGTAATGTCTCTTCAGTAACCGATGTTACTCTTAAATTTAATTGCTGGCTAGTGATGTTCTTACAGCATTTGTTACTGATAGGTAAAGTCAGTGTAGGTACTTCATAGTTCCGAAAAAAAATTATTCATTGCAACGAATGTAGGGTTCTGCAATTGTACAGTAATAGACGGGCTAAACAGTTACAAAATCCGTTTCGCAGCTGTTTCATCTTTGTGATACGAGTTTTCACGTTTTTTCTTTTATGGTGTTAACTACACGTTTATTTTATTTGTAATGCATGCAAATTATGTTGCTTATTAACATTTCCAGTTGCGTGCCAACGATTTCCTGCGAAACGATCTCGTGATTAAATATATATGTTCCAAGACGCATTGTTACGCCTTGGTTTTGTATTGCAACACGCGTTTTCGACACATCTTAGCAGCGAATCTTGTAGTCTCATTATTTTAATGAATGATTTATTTTAAACTATACAGTTATAAAAAAGCTGTTCATGTTCATAGTCATCAAGAACTTCAATTGATAATATTTTATTTTACTTTTTATTACTTACTAACCACTTCTCAGGCCACGGTAATTTAGTTCCCACTGTTAATTTTTTTTATAAGCTAATACTATCCACGCTTACTGCCCTCATTATTGTTATTTTAATTATATATTNCCCACTGTTAATTTTTTTTATAAGCTAATACTATCCACGCTTACTGCCCTCATTATTGTTATTTTAATTATATATTATATCTAATATGAAATGTTATGTTTATATTATTTAATATTTATGTTATGTAGAATACATATTTTGCATGATGAATAGACCTATATATATTTTATTTAATATTTATGAAATATAAAACGTTGTAAACATTTTATTGAATTTGTTATTTATTTTTATTGTAAAGCAGCCTATCTTATTTAAAAAAAATTTCCACGTGCGTAAAAGATGTCCACCTAGGAATAACATTGATAAAATGCTCCACATCCGACAAGTTTCAGTCTTATATTCCCGTTTCTAATGTAAATTTTTTAAAGGTGAAAATGGCTTAAACTGGCGTTTTCACAATCATTTTTAGAGTGAGTGAGTGACTGATGATATATGGACGGCTCTTAACAGCACCGATGAGGGTGAAGCGAGGTATGGAGCNTGGAGTAGCGCTGGAGTGCAAGGGCGGGGGAAATGGGAGATCCCCGAGAAAACCCACTGACCAGCGGCATTGCCCAGCACGATTCCCACACACGAAAGCCCGGGAGCGACCCCGCCGGGAATTGAACCCGGTTCGCCTAAGTAGGAGGTGAGTAGTTTAACCACTACACCACTGCGGTTCCATCATTTTTAGAAACGAAAATACCTGTGAAGAATTTTTAAGGTTGTCGAGAGACATGCAGTACACTTCTCACTACTATAACCCCCTTCCTCTCACCAAAAGTGATAGTGTCACCGTTGCGAATTTCACGAGGCAAGTTGCCGACGTAAAGGTCGCATGCCAGTTCAGTGTCTTGCGCATAGAGGCGATGAGGCATGTTGTTAGTTTACCTGGGTCGCTCGTAGTCATTTCGCGATGCCAGGCGGAACCCGTAACTAACTTACCATTTTAACCTCATTCCTGTGTCTGCTTTCGAACTAGCGGTGGTTACTGTTTTCCAGGTCACTAAGGCGTTACCTGCTGACCACTGTTTAACGGGTTCGGATCCCGCATAAATCATGGACGTGCGTGCCGTTGTCAGATGTAAAAAAAACTCGTAGTGTGGCTGTTGGGGCACGGCTGTGCGTTTTTACATGAATACGTCTGCGTTAATGGGTAATATTTTCTTTGGGATATGGAAATGAAATTAAAATTATAAAATCGATACATGGCTATCGACGGGTTCGGACGAAAACTTTCCTTTGGCATCAAAATTAGCGCGCTAGTCCATCGCAGTCACGAGATATACTGCCCGGAAATTGCCGCCAGTCGTCGTGGGCCCGCGCCTCGCGCATGCGCAACGCCGACTCAAGCTCATACTCGCATCATAGTCGTATACCCGATTGAGTGAGACCACATTTATTTCAATCGTGTTGTTAGTCACGAAGTTATGGTGTTGGAATGGATCGCCCTGCAAACGTTACGGTGTCGTTTCCGTCCTGTTACCCCATGCGTCGGTCTGATTTTAAAGACGCATTCACGTCAAACCCGGTTCAAGCTGTAGGTTTAGTTTAAGTTGTGAACTCCTCCTCTCCCAGCCTCCCGATAGCCCGCCGGCATGAGAGCTAGAGGGGGGGGGGTGTTAATAAGCCCAATAAAACAAATGGAACGAGAGACCTCCGGTGTTTGTAGACGGGCGGCGTGCTAGGCTTCGTGTCTGCAGCGAACGAAGTTTACACGAGCGCTGGCAGTTATTTTCGTTCCCGCCTCCGCTGTCGCGGGCTCCTCAACAGCTCCTGTCCTTCCTCCCTCGGGGCTGAATTATTCGCCGCAGTCTACGGCATGCATTTTTAAAGCGCGGTTGCCAACGCGGAGGCAAGCGGCCGCATCGATCCCTACCGGATATATTAGCTTGGCGGCGCGGCGGCCGCGAATTGGGTTAAGAGCATTGTAAATCTCTGTGTATGACATTCGTTTTTTTTTTTTTTCAGCCTTTGTGTGGATGTACGATCTCGGAAGGGCAAATCTTGGACACTTGCCTATTCTCCTACACCACGGGAAGTTGGCACCCTTTTGTCTTCGTTATTTCACAAATCAGCCGTCAACCATATGTCTTAATGGTCCGATTTTTAACTCTTTCATTCCCCCACATGAATTTATAGTATCCAGTGTTGCAAATATGTTGTTTTTAATGCGTGATGTACTTAAGCTGGCGAAGAACTTGTTTCGTTATCACAACTAATAAGATGTAGACTCTGTGTTCGGTAATAATTGCTATGAACGTAGATCAGTAGCACGGTTTACGATTCATTCGGTTACCCCCAAGGAAGATCACTGGGTACTGAGCCTCGGTGTACAGTACCATTAAAACATAACATTCCTGTGCAACCTGGAGACAATTGTTTACAATGGACATGGAAGGGTGTTGAACGCCTTTTGTTACCACTTATAATATTAATGACTCGCATCTATAAATATGCTGAATAATAACCATGAGCAAAGTGAAAACCTGTACTAATAATAAATCTGTTAAATTGTGTTGTTAGTTATGTAATGCTGTGTTGTGCTTAATTTTTTTTTTTTACGAATAAATGTTTAGATGGTATTACGTGTTATTTTAATATTACAAATACATATCAGTCGAAGAGCGAATCGATAGACTGTATTAATAATCGGTACTCTGAACAGTCTGTTCTTGGAATGATACTTGTAATTGGAGTAAGCGGGCATGCGCTGTTGCAGCGTTATGTTTGCCAAGGAAAAAACAGAGGATAACATTAAAAACATACACGAGAACAAGCCAAGATTAGCTGGAAAATATTCGAAAACTGAAGATGTTATTTGAAAGTGAATTGTGAGGTTTTGCTTCAGACGTAAGAATTCTTCGTTTTTTGGCATATGTATTTAATTAAGAAAGTTTTAAAAGATTTCTTTTGGCAACTTAAATGCATTTTAAAAGTTGTTGCAAATTTCGCCATCATGTTTGTATTGCACGTTGTCTAACTACCTACAGATCTCATAAAAAAGCTTTGCGCCATCTGGATTTCTTAAGGTACTTGGTCGCTCACATTCCAGGAGAAAGTATGGGGTAAAAATTCAGTGTCTGTAAAAAAATACGTCAGAATTTACATATGTCTTGGGGTCGCGGTGGTGAAGTGGTTTGACTACTCGGTTTTTCGCATGTGGCAATCGTGCCGGACGATGCCGCTGGTCGGCGGGTTTTCTCGGAGATCTCCCGTTTGTCCCCCCCTTTCATTTCGGGCGCTGCCCCATACACACCTCGTTTCACCCTGATCGGCTCTCAAGGCCTCGACGTTAAGAGCCGCCCAAATCTCTTCACTCACTCATTTACATGTGTTTTTGTAATGTCCCAGCGAACGTCCTTCATGTGCAACCTATTACAGGTGGGTAAAACTTTTTTAGGTGTATATAAAACGGCGCTAACGTGTTATTGCTGTAATGCCAGGGGGTTGATTTCTTCCTATTGCACTGGGTGAGATTTTCCGTAAGTACTTTTCCATCCCCGTTCCAGGAAAATGTTGGAACAATTCGTTAATATGAAACTTCCCAGTTGAATTAGACTATGTGAGAGTCCTTTCAAACCGCCTTTGCTTAGGCGCCACGCTCATGTGGCGACGAGGCCGAACCGGAAATGTTTAGAATTTAATCCCCGTCATGACGTGATTTATGAATATCGAGTTTGTCTCTCAAGTGCTTGGAGGTCCGTCGTCTACAACCGTTCAGTGTACAACCGAACAGCGCGGCGTAGGGAACTTTAGATAATCCTATAAAAAAAACACCACTGTATGTGAGTTGTGTGTGAACATGGACCTCATCATGTCAGTATTAAAATACACGTCAAGCCTCATAGTTTATTCCGTTACTTCAAGCCCTGTAATTATGTGGTTACTGTAATTTTTTTTAGGAAAAATACGATTTGAGTACGGAAATTTTTAAGGGGCTAGTATCTCTTCCATTTAAAAATTTTTTTACAAATCTTCATAATAAAAATTTAGGACCATGCATTACTTCTTAGCGGATTTTTTTAAAAAATGTGTACGGTTTCAGGTATATTTGTATTTTACCATGTGGAGCTGAAATTATTAAAATAATGAGACAATATTTGAATACAGTTACAGATGTGAAACGAATAATACAGTATAAGAAAAATAAACTGGATTTCGAAATAACTGTAGATATTCCCTGTGCATCGACAAGTATGGTTTTAAATATTGAATCTGAAAATTAAGTTATGGAGGGATATGCGTAAATCCAAGATGGTAGAGTTACTTTCTCCATAATGATTTCATTTCCACATTAATTTATGGTTTCTGGTGCTCCAAATTAGAAATTTTTTGATGCGTGCTGTACTTAAACTGGCAAAGAAATTGTTTCGTTATCACAACCAATAAGCTGTAGGTTTTGTGTTTGGTGACAGCGATATGAACCAATCAGAACGTTTTTCGTAATGGGCGCCATATTGGTAATTTTAACACTTGTATACATCTACTTATGACACGGAAGACAAGCTAAAATTGAGCTGATGTTCGGAAACTCAGTGCCGAAACTTCAGATATAGTTTATTTGGACCAATAGTAACACAAAAGTCCTGTACGCTTATATCAGGAAATATACTCTTATATCAAATAATTGTGTTCAAAGTTGCGGCGTACAACAGCTGCAGAACAAGGGGGTGAGATCGTGATTGTAGGACAAGTTGAATATAGCGTAGGCGTGCGACACTCAATTGTTACATACGCTGCGTCGCGCGCCTACTTCTAATTTGATGGGTTGAAGTTCCCTTGTCACATCTTAATAAATACTGCCGAAAATATTATAAAGTATAGTGGTAATGCAGAGAAATTTAAACTCTTGCACAGCCCGATGATCTACAACCGGGTACAGTGCTCAAAAGTGTTACAAATGACGACGACACGGTAGAAATATTGTGCAACATGGAGGTTGCGACATGAAGCACAGTGGTTCCTCTGTGGCATGCTACAAACGTGTCACGTGCGTCGTATCACACGTTGTAGCCATTGTTTCCAATGGCGCTAGAAACAATCGCTGACACATACCACAGTTCCGTCTCTACAATGGGGAGGTCAGACAATAAGGATCGTATCTCATTGAAAACTACAGGAAGGACGAATTGTTCGTGGATATTCGGAAACCAGGGCATCAGATTAATAGAAATAGTTGTATGATTAAGGTACTAGCTAGAAAGTATGACGTAGCTGTTGACTGGGTCGAAAACAGTATAAATCTGTTGTGTGTTTTCCATCGCGAACACAAACCACTTCCTAACATTTCCAAAGAAAAGGGTATAAGCCGTTGCATGCGACACTCGGTAATTTTTGACGTGAATACGTCTTTAAATTTGCAACCATAGTGGGCAATCCATAAAATCTAATGATAACAAAATCGGGGGGTACAGTTTGGCATTGCGGCTCCGAATCTATCGTATACATCTAAAATTCAATTACACCACTCGGCTGCCAAAGGATCAGAGAATTTGTTACGTTGAGTGAGGACTGCGAAGCGTCGCGCGCGGCGGGGGTGGGGGCACGGCCATTTTAAGTTCGTTTCGCCTCGTCTCATAATTTCCATGCAGTATAACTTTTGACGCGGAGTAGCTACGACGCTCGTTTAGGTTTTAATCGACAGCTTTCGTCGAGATCAATCGATTGAGCGTATAAAATATTTGTGTGTCATGGTAATGGTGAAATTGTATGAGTTTAAAGTAAAACAAATTGGAAACTTAACACAATGTCGGCCTATACTCGTCAAAAAGCCAAGTGGAAATACAAAAATCGTATATGGTTGGAAAGATCATCTCAAGAGCAATCCAGTGGTACCCATGACACCCCATATGATCTAGTGAAGCGGTGCCGGGAACGTAAAATCGTAGACGTATTCACGCAAAACAAACGACCGTGTCCCGGACACAGCCACACCCCATGTTTTTTTATATTTTACGGGGGGTGGATACTTAAAGAAAAGGATATTCTTTGGATGAGAATCTTTTATCTGGGATAAGTCACTTTACAGTTGTTTGTTGCTTGGAAATTTTAGTTTGGCATTTTGATTACTTATTATCGACAATTAAGGACGTCCAGTTGTGTAGAACCACAGAGTGCTTAAGAATACAGAAGTGAAACAGCTGCCTCTACCGCACAGATAAAAGGCTAATGTTGTGACAACAATATTAACGTTACTACTACAGTAATATTTTATCTGTGAGCCGACAGTAACTAATGTAACATTAAGTATGTTTGTAACAACGTTACCTCCTTACTGTACTGTCAACATTAAGGTGGTGTTTCATGTTGCGGCAAAACTAATTTAGTGTTGAATTAATGTTAACATTTGTGTTAAAAAAATGTCTCGTATTTTCTTTGCTTTAAAAAAACATTCCTAAGTACAGTAAATTATGTACAATTATTTCTTCATAAAAAGAAATATTACTAACGAAGAAAAAAATTATGGTTGGGGGGGGGGGATAGAACCCGTTCCTTTAGTGCTTGACATTCTCCACTTTACGAAACTTTACATTCTACCAACTGCTTTATTTTAACATGTCTAACTGCGTTTCATATTGTGGGTATTCAGTACAATATTACGGCAAACTGTAGTTCTCTTTCGTTGTGACGGAATACTTTATGCTCTAGATATAATTATATACATGTTTGGCACACGTAAACTGCTTTGCGAAGCTTGAGAGCTTGTCTAAGGTATATTTAGTTCTCATACGCTTTAAAACTTAAATATAGTGGTTTCATTTTACGAGAGTATCGCTATTTGCTAGTATCTGTCATTTTNTCTCATACGCTTTAAAACTTAAATATAGTGGTTTCATTTTACGAGAGTATCGCTATTTGCTAGTATCTGTCATTTTACTACGTTAAGTCAGTATCAACTTCGTTGGCAGGACATTACTTCAATGGCGCAGTAATATTTTTAGAGTAATNTTTTACTACGTTAAGTCAGTATCAACTTCGTTGGCAGGACATTACTTCAATGGCGCAGTAATATTTTTAGAGTAATACTAATAGCATTTGGTTGCGGCAACATTACTGAGAGGCTTCATTAACATTAACACTTCAACAGTATTTGCATTACAGTAATATAATACTTCGTAAATGGTTAAAATTATTAACATTGTCGCAGTATTATTAATTTTACTATAACATAAACGCTTAAAGAAATTGCTCAGTAGTATTTTTTTTGTTGCGATATTAGACTTTTTTCTGTGCGCGAAGTACAGCTGCAAATGCCAGCAAAATGGCGTCACTGATCAGCAAAATGTTGGAACGCCGTTCGCCAATCAGCACATTGTAACGTACTCGCCAGCTGGCAACCCAGCCAATAAGGAACTGTTCGCAGCACGCAGTAGTCGATCAAATACAAAGCCCGCTCCCAGAGTCTCGCGCTGCCAATCGGAGAATAGGTACGCCTACATCAAAGGAACAGCAACGCCATTTCATCTTTTTGTAACTCTCTACTCTGTGGTAGAACTATGCAACTCTAGTTCCCATTAATATTTTAAAATAAAAATGGTGTTAATATTTTTAATAATGGTTTATTCGTGATTTTGTTTACTTTTTGCAAACGTATTTAATTTTTAAAAATTCTGTCTATCTAATGTTGGCAACGGTTACAAAAAAAAACTTTATTTTTACATGTTTGTTCAGTAAAAAAAAATAGCGTCCTTACATTTTAAGCCTACTTTCCGAAAGATGGAAAGGTTTATGAGATCACTTTCTTGTTTGTGTCTGTGTGTACGGGNTTACATTTTAAGCCTACTTTCCGAAAGATGGAAAGGTTTATGAGATCACTTTCTTGTTTGTGTCTGTGTGTACGGGGTGTGTATGGTGTGCGTCTGTGCGTCTGCTTGTTCGTTCTTTTCAATTTTTGAACACGTTAACCAAATTTTACCAAAATCGGTACACATGTAGTACTAAGTATGGACACCTGACTTTTAAAGTTTTTCGACCACGCCAAACACTTTCAAAATGGCGGCCATTAAAAAATGAAGGTTATATGTCATATCTCGGAAACCATTCAACCGATTTAAACCAAATCTCGTATGCTGGCAGCGTAAGTTATAAACATTGAATTCAGAAGTTAATATTGTTGTTGGTCCNTATTTAAACCAAATCTCGTATGCTGGCAGCGTAAGTTATAAACATTGAATTCAGAAGTTAATATTGTTGTTGGTCCGCCATTTTGTAATATAGCGCCAAATTAAAAATAAACCTTTTACGTTCTATCTCGAAAACTACTCAACCAAATTTGGCACATGTGTAGTACTATAATAGGCCATGTAAGTGTTAGTAATTAAACTTTATTAGGCACTTATTTTCAAAATGGCGTCCATGCAAATATTTAAGGTTTATTTGGTGTATCTACTATACCATTTAACCAATTTCGACCAAATTTGTTATGCTGACAGTATCTATTACAAGCATAGTGTATGCCTAAAACCACCTTTGGCCGCCATTTTGCAAGATAGCACTAAATGAATTAATAAAGTTTTTGGGTAATATCTCGGGAATCAATTGACAGATTGCTACATAATTTGGCAAAAACAAGTAGTACTGTGGCAGTTGATCTGTGCAAAAAAATTTCAAGTATGTCAGACACTTATTTTCAAAATAGCAGCTATTTATCTATTTCTTCATAGTATGCTATATCTTCGAAACCATGTAATAAATTCCAATTTAACTTTGTATGCTAAGAGTATATATAACAAACATCAAATGTGTCTACACAGAGCATCTTTTGACCTCCATTTTGTAAGATAGTGCCACACAAATTAATAAAATTTGTATGTCAAATCTTGGGAAATTGACCGATTCCTACCAAATATGGCAAACAAGTAGTACTGTGGTAGGTGATATTAGCTTATATGTTTTAGGTATGTCAGAAACTTATTTTCATAATGGTGGCTATATAGCTATTTTAGTTTTGTATGTTATATCGTCGAAACTATGTAAGTAATCCCAATTAAACGTTGTATGCTGGCTGTATATTAAAAACAATCAAATGTGTCCACAAAAATCTGGTTTGTCCGCAATTTTGTAAAATAGTATCACGTGACAATTTAAAATTACGTGATACCTCCGGAAAACAACCGATTTCTATCAAATTTGGCAAATAAGTAGCACTATGGCAGGTCATGTAAACTGATGAACTTTGAGAGGGTTAGTCACACATATTTCAAAAATGGCAGCCACATAAAATTTGTAGCTCAGAATTTTTTATCTATGAAATTAGAAAACAAATTTCAACTTAACTTTGTGTGTTGACAGCATTAATTATATCAATCAAAATTGTCTATGCAAATACTCATTTCGCCGCCATTTTGTAAGATAGCTCCTTATGAAATTACAATTTTCATGTCGTACCTCTAGAAATAATCAACCTATTTCTTTCAAATTTGGCGAAGAAGTTGTATTGTGGAAGGCCATATTAATTTGTGTGCTTAAATTGTGTTAGTTTCTTATTTTCCGAATGGCGCCTATACAAACATTTTAGCTTAGTGTGCTATATCTACGAATCTATGTAACATATTTACATTTAACTTTGTATATTGTGTATGTATATGACTATCATCGAATGTGATAATACATAAACCTTTTGTCCTTCATTTACGAAGATCGTCACACGAACAATGGAGGTTTTATGCCATAGCTCGAGGACCAATCAACCGATTATTTCACGAAGTATTGCTACAGTAGGGTACGTAAATTAACATCTGTTATGTGCGGCAGGAATTTTTGAATTGGGTTTATATAAATACTTCAGATTACTTTGTTATATCTATGAAACGTTTCAACAGAATTCAACCAGATTTTGTACGCAAACAATATTAATTAGAAGCATAATTTATGCGTACAGAAATCCTCTTTCGCCAGATTTTTTTTGCAAAATAGTGTCAGGTGAATAATTGGAACATTTTGCTATATTTACGAGACAATTCAACTAATTTCCACCAAATTTTTCACAATTACAGAAGGCCATGTTAAGTTTCATGATTTAAATAAGTTGGTACATTGATTTTCGAAATGGTGGCTATATAAATATTTAGATATGTTTGGCATATATATTTAACAATTTGACCAAATTCAATCTAACTTTTTATGCTTATAGTATGTATTATAAACATCCTTTAGACAGAAACTCTTTTGAGGCAGGTTTTATAAAATATCCCTGTTTAAAAAATAAAGTTTTTATACCATATCTCGGTGACCAATCGCCCGATTTCCACCAAATTTTTCACACTAGTGGTGGTATGGTAGACCATGTAAATATATTTGGTTCAAGGGGCTCAGACAAGTATTTTTTAAATGATGGCCGTGTAAATATCTCAGATCAGTAAACCCTATAATTCAAAACATTAGACTGATTACATCCGAAGTTGATGCTCCGGATCCTACCTCCGTGATCCAGTTGATTGATCACTTGCTTAATTTTACGAGTTTTTCTGAATTCGGATCCCTGGTAAGTCACTCGTGTATTTTAATTATCATGGTACTGTTTCATATGTTACTGGTTTCATCTGTAATGATATTGCTGTCAATTAGACGCCAACGCTTACCTGCCATCTAAGCTTTTAAGAATTTCACTAAAAACATGTATTTTCAACTGTTTCTCTGTGCGGAATTTCGGAGAAAAAAAAGGGGGCGAGAAAGTTTCCATCGTTGTACGGCGTCATAATTAGAAAATGCATTGAATTTGAAACCAAATTTGACATTTCGTAAAACAAATTTGTAAGGTATTCCTTTGAATTTTTGGTTAAATAATTGGATTCTTTCCTTTGACCCAGTTTGTTTTGGCAAACTGTCTCAGTCATTTAATTGTAAACGGTCGTGTATATTTTCTTAAAATTTAATGCAAAGTTAAAATCTATATATTTTTTTACTATTTTTTACACCCATAATATTACTCCAATGTTACAAAATNATTTAATGCAAAGTTAAAATCTATATATTTTTTTACTATTTTTTACACCCATAATATTACTCCAATGTTACAAAATTAAGATTTAAAGCCTATTCTGCCCATTTGAAGTTTAAATAAATTCCACGACCACGTATTTGGTTATTAATTTTAAGACACGTACACGTCAACAAAAGAAAAAAAAAATCTTGATGTTAATGAACAGCGATTCTGATCGGAATAAACTAGCGCAATCGTAAGGGAATGTGTGAAAAAAATCCTACTTACGTGGACTATATATAGTCAACGAAGTAAATATTTCCGCTGACAGCTCAGAAGTTTATAATGCGTTGTACTGACAAAAATTTTGTGACGCTAGTTTGGGGACGTTTAATGGATCTGCACCTCAGTTTTCGCAGCTATCCAGACTGTGAGTGGCCCTGAAACTTGAANATTTAATGCAAAGTTAAAATCTATATATTTTTTTACTATTTTTTACACCCATAATATTACTCCAATGTTACAAAATGAAGATGTAAAGCCCATTCTGCCCATTTGAAGTTTAAATAAACTCCACGACCACGTATTTGGTTAGTAATTTTAAGACACGTACACGTCAACAAAAGAAAAAAAAATCTTGATGTTAATGAACAGCGATTCTGATAGGAATAAACTAGCGCAATCGTAAGGGAATGTGTGAAAAAAATTCTACTTACGTGGACTATAGTCAACGAAGTAAATATTTCCGCTGACAGCTCAGAAGTTTATAATGCGTTGTACTGACAACATTTTTGTGACGCGAGTTTGGGGACGTTTAATGGATCTGCACCTCAGTTTTCGCAGCTATCCAGACTGTGAGTGGCCCTGAAACTTGAANTAGTTTGGGGACGTTTAATGGATCTGCACCTCAGTTTTCGCAGCTATCCAGACTGTGAGTGGCCCTGAAACTTGAATGAAGGTTGTCATGCGCTGCTACACAGGGAGAAGGTTGTTCTGCGACAGAGGCACAAAAGGAGGATCACATGCCCCAATGCCAGAGCTGTGAGAGTGAATGAGAAGATTTGCTTTTACCTTGGTGTTGTCTGTAATGATCTGACAACGAATACAGGACTTGTGCGTATTCTTTGCTTCTCATTTATTAGAAACTTGTGAACATGTGAGGTTATATTACAGAAATCGAGTTCCCCTAAATCTACAGAGCAGGTGATTTTACACACATTGTTACTTGAAGTGTTCGCTTCAGGAATCCCATTCCTGTTTTCCCATCGTAACCACGGAAATAAACTTGAAACTCCTTCACACATGTCTAATTTCTACCGCAACCTCGGAATAGCCTTGAATAGTGTCTTAAGCGAGTATAGTTGGTCGTTACCTTCTATAATTATGCCCACAACACTGAATAAGCTCACCATCAGTTACACAATGGCATTAATTTGTGGAACCCTTTTCACAGGCGAAATGTGTGACTTAGTACATTAATTTTTGGAATGCGGGTATTTTTTCTAGTTTTTACCATTTATATACAAAAAAATGTTTACATCTGCTTTATTTGNTAATTTTTGGAATGCGGGTATTTTTTCTAGTTTTTACCATTTATATACAAAAAAATGTTTACATCTGCTTTATTTGTAAGTTTTTAGATGTTTTTCAACGGCAGTTAATTGTAAGATAAGGCACTCTTATCATAATGCACCACTAAAAATTATATATATATATATAAGTAATATTGAAAATGTTGTTTGCAAAAACATAAATTCTTATGACTTCATTAGCAAATTTTCTTACTTCGGCGTAACTTCAGTATATTTTCAAAGTGCATTGCGCACTTCCGGAACAGTCGAAATAAGCACTAATTCATAAATAACGTCAGTTATTTGTGACGATCTCAATTCACTTAAAATATCAGTATCAGCCATAACCTTAAGTTCAGAGGTCTAGCGTCGTGATAGTTAGTACCCTGTTTACGAACATTTGTTTCCAGTATTGCTAAGAGCTGATAAGTATTTTAGTCTAGTAAAGTTTCCAAAATGAGCGCCAAATTTTTCATCAAACCGATTGATGATGTCATCGTGAAAAAACGGGAATTAAAGAAACTATTGTCTTTCGCCGATACTTAATAAACCGTTATCTTTCACCAATACTTAGTCCTCAAGTTTCTTCGCTAAGAAAATATACATCTGAGAGGTTACTTGGTTTTCGGACATTACGCGAAGGACATAAAAATATTGACGCATAACATAAAATTGTTATAGTTCTCAGTGTCTAGTGGGGTCACACCTTTTGACACCCATGGCAAATGTCTTCTCTTAGCCTGTTGTCTATACACCGCCCCGTGCATAAACTTACTGCGAAATTGTCAGACAAACAAATTTTGTTGCTCTTATAAAAAAATATATTAATTCAAGTAGCCACTATTTTCAACGTTGCGTTTTTGATAACGTGTTTAGACATAGAACTATGTTTTTATAATTCTCTGACGACGGTACTGGAAGTACGTCAATTAATATTTGCATTAAATACTATAAGTTAGTTAAGGTCAAATGTTTGTTTTAAATTTGGTATTAAAAAGTTGCACTCATCCCGTGAACCAGCGATAATGGGAATGTCGCTTTCTGCGGTCCACATGCCACTCGGTTCCCTCGTAGGCTGAACAGGGGAGAGGTTTAGGCGACTTTTAACATCGGGGATTTGAGAGCCGATGAGGGTTAAGCGAGGTGAGTATGTAGCGGCTCCGGAATGCAAGAGCGAGGGAAACGGGAGATACCCGAAAAACTCCTGCGACCATCGTCTGGCACGATTCCGACGTGCGAAAAAATCCCGGAGCGACCCTGCCGGGAATCGAGCTCGGTTCACCTTGGTGGGAGTCTATCGCCTTGGCAGCTGCGCCACCGTGGCCCCCTGGCGCGAAGGGAAGTCCGGTGGCATTTGTCACACTTTGACGCCTCCTGAACCAATGGCAGCAGTTACCTGGCTCGAATACGCGTAAATTTTGTCGAGCAGATCTTCGGTGTCAGATATCACATCTACTGGGATACTTACGTATCCGTGACGTCAGACAGAGACATATATTTGCTTGTAGTGCAAATGTCCATTGTCGTATATTTTCGCAGAGGATGCAATATAATTTTGAGGAAATTAAGTTTTAGATTTATTATTTTTGCATAATTTACAGCAGTCAAAGCATACTGATCACAATATAATTCCCTCGTACTGAAGAATGGCGTGCTTTATTGACGGCCATGATTGCACTATTTTGGTTACACTAGACCAGCTGCAGACATAAAATATGAGCATTTGTTATGTGTTATATTTTTAATGCAGGAATATTTACATATGATAAACATGCAGATATTTACATGTACGTTGCACTGTTAAAAAATAACTGCGCCAGCACGTTTTGAGATAGCTGATGGACACTTCTCTGTAGAGTGGAGTTTTCTTTTTGTTTTTGAGCGTGGGTTAACTTTTGCGAATTGTTCGATTCGATAATAGCATAAATTTTTTTTGGCAGATAATTACACAAAATATGCAATACAGAAAATGTACGAATAATTATTAAAATTATGCAATTTTGGATTGGTGCACACTAAAAATTACTATTTGAAATTCACTTAGTAACTTGTTCGCGGGTAATTAAAATCAACCTTTATAAAAACCTGCGCTTTAACTGCATATAGCCTACTGTAGTTTAATNACTTGTTCGCGGGTAATTAAAATCAACCTTTATAAAAACCTGCGCTTTAACTGCATATAGCCTACTGTAGTTTAATGGCATACCTGCGGGAATTATGGCGGGAAATTATGAAATGTAAACGTATTGGTCCGTATTGGTGATCAGGGTAATGGGTTTCTTTACATCTTGTGATAGTGAGAGCTGACAGAAACTGACGTCATTAAGTTCGGACAAGCTTGTGTATCTTCGTATTTAGTAAGCATAAATAATAAACTTCATGAAGCCACACTAGGCTTCAACTAAAAAGGACTGAGCATACGAAATCTAGTGACGCTTGGAATCTCCACTACAGGAAGTGCTAGTGGTGCTGCATACGGCCCGGAGTCTTAGGCAAGGCGTGTGTGTATTTGTAATTGTCTCACTAGTATTACAATTGTTTCTGGCTTCATATCTAATGTCATCACTATCAACGAGACGTCAAGACCCACCTACCATCTAACTTTTGGTTTTGAGGACATCGAAATNTATCTAATGTCATCACTATCAACGAGACGTCAAGACCCACCTACCATCTAACTTTTGGTTTTGAGGACATCGAAATTATTTGCATCCACATAGAGGAAAGTAGGCTCATTAGTTATATCGATAACTTTTTTGTACGCATTAGAGTACAAATTGCCATATTGGTAACACGTTTAGGCTCCTAACAGTTTCACGTTTCCACTTGACTGGATCATTAATATANGTACAAATTGCCATATTGGTAACACGTTTAGGCTCCTAACAGTTTCACGTTTCCACTTGACTGGATCATTAATATAGTTATTAGGCGCATGGCATCGTAAATTTCTCATATGGCGCTCTCGAGACTTCGCTGTTAAGAGCCGCCCAAATCTCTTCACTCTTTATCCTCTTTACATATGGCGGAAGAATACAAAATCAGGAGATAAAATGTTTTCAACAGAACTTTCTAAAGAGTTTAATTAATCGCGAACCACCTTTATCANAATACAAAATCAGGAGATAAAATGTTTTCAACAGAACTTTCTAAAGAGTTTAATTAATCGCGAACCACCTTTATCATAAGTTGGAATCTCACGGTCGTAACCAGTGAGGCTAAGCTCGCGAAACAGGAGTGGCGTTACCATCGAGCAGGGCAGTGAAGCTCTCTTGCAGGAGTGCCCTTCACTGCTGGACGTCTCGCTAAAAGGCAGGCCAGCGCAGTCGTGATTGGCCCAACCAGCCGCCGTGTCCAGCGTGCGCGCGGTCAACCGCCGTTGTTAGCCGTGGCTCGTAAATCACCTCTCCCCCTTCATTCCTCCTGACACTACTACTTCGCACTCGGCTGGTACGCATTTCGGGGCTGAAGGCGATGTGAGGAAACGGCGAGCGAGAAGAAAGGAAATAGGAACAATAGAGCGGCCATTGTGAGTGCTGGCGCAGAGCACGGAAATTAGCAGCCGTGTCTGTCACGGCGCCCACGGCAACGACACGTTTACAGCAGGGGCGGCGCCGAAAGTCGCGTCATATTTGTGATCTCGAGCCAAGTAGCTATAATCTAGCGGTGGATATACGAGTATGTACTTGTATATTTCATGATGTAAGTATAGCTGGATAATCTGAATATCGTCGAGGTATTCCTGCTAAACCCAACAAGCGTTGTGGGAAGTGTGTTACATTTACACTAATGAATATAGTAATAAATTGTATTTTAATATATCCTGCTATAATTACGAATACGGCCCCTATTGACATGCATAGTGGAAGTGGGCAACAACATAATAAGTGTCATGTAAAGTAATATCGATTGATGAATTTGCTTTTGCTGATATGTAATGTTTATGAAAATTGGCTATTTATATATAACGGGCATTGTGTATGTGTTTTTTCCCATACTTTGAGTAACTTACTCGAACAAATATTATTCAGTTTCGCTGTGTAAAATCAAGCAAATGCCTTATAAAGTATTTGTATCAAGACAGGATACGCTGAGTTTGTGCACAAATTTCCGAAGGAAAGCGTAATGAGAAATGCTGATAAAACATTAGTGTGAAGGATTATATATACAAGAAATGCCTTAATATATATATNGAAAGCGTAATGAGAAATGCTGATAAAACATTAGTGTGAAGGATTATATATACAAGAAATGCCTTAATATATATATATATATATATGTAATAAAACCAAAATTTAACTTTTATGAAATAACAAAAAACTTTAAAAAAAAACCGTGATAGTANTATATATATATGTAATAAAACCAAAATTTAACTTTTATGAAATAACAAAAAACTTTAAAAAAAAACCGTGATAGTAAACGAGTAAAAAGTGACAAAAATATTGATTCGCCTACTGTCCAAGCCGACTTAAAAGCGACTTTCTTCACTAAAGTGCAAAAAATAATGCTAATACAAACAGGCATGTATGTAATAATGCTTCAAAATACTCCGTAATTCCAAAAATGCAGTTCTAAAATATTTTTTTCCGTTTCTCGAAAAGGTGCGATTCTTTATAATTACCGTGCTGTACACATGTATACATATGCCAATGAAAAGTGTATTTTTTNTCTCGAAAAGGTGCGATTCTTTATAATTACCGTGCTGTACACATGTATACATATGCCAATGAAAAGTGTATTTTTTTAAATGCTCGTATTAATACTGGCGTAATTATAATCAGTGTAGCGCCTTATTATTTTAATTTTTACTCCATCAAATGTGATCTTAATAATTTCCAAACATTCAACAAATGAGCATATAAAATCCCCGACACGTACAATTAGTTCACGAAATTCAATTACAGGCTCGAACATTCCTGTTTCCTAGCCAAACATTTTTTAACAAATAAAACATTCACGTTTTACTAGAACATTTAATGCAATTGTCACCTTAGTAGTTGTATAAAGTATGTTCGAACGCACGATCGTGACAGGGTGCCGGGGTGCTATGCCGCATAAACCTCATGCTCTTGCATTCCTCCGCCATGCCTGCCATTTTGGCAGCCATTTCCCTCGAAATATCCCGTTTTCCCTCGAAATTTCCCTTTTTCCCTAAAAAATTTCCCAAATTAAAAAAAATTTATTTTTTCGAATTTTTTTCAATGACTCCGCAATGTGGAAGAATGACTCATTTTTGGGCAATGAGGAGTTTGAGGATTCATGAGAAGTTGAGGATTCATGAGGAGTTTTCTCATAGTCTACCCCTACCATACTTCACGCTCTTGCATTCCAAACTAGGAGGGCTATCTCAGAGTTTTCCCAAATACGATATAAACTACACATGCCATTTAAGCTCTATGCGAACTTATAAGCGTAGTTGGCCGTAATTCCCGAACCGTTTAATATGTAGTCAAATTCATATCATAGGCATCGACGCAGACAAGGAAAATTAA